>OMPJ01021193.1:0-16802 GCA_900312935.1 Carapus acus
ACATTCCATTGTAATCACACAATTACTCAGACAGGGGAAACAGGTATACGTACATGGTAGGTGGTGACATTTTGTTGATTGACGCCTCAAGTGCGAATTTCAGACAAACGTTGGGGCTCGCCACATCACGGAGCGACTAACTTCCACGTGTCCCCGCATTAAGTCAGCAAGGCGTCGCTCCTCCTTTACCCCAATCAGCCGTCATTGATTCCTATAATAAGATTAGCTCTGCTTTAAGCCAGTGGTCACCTTGATTTGACCTCGGTTTAACGTCGCCCTCTGACAGTGAGGCAAGGGAAAGTGAAACACTGAGAGGTGACAATGCCATACTCTGCTTGTGTGGTGCAGTTGAGACTGCATCCTTGAGATTGGATTTGAAAAAAATCACACAACAGGAAATCAGGCATCGGAAAGAGGTGTGTTCGGTACGGTGAACAGAAACGAGCATGTTGACGAAACATCCCATCATTAAACCAGTTCGGTCGTCCTGAAATGTCGATTTCTGGCCCCACATAAACATACATTCTCAGCACAGACTTTCAGCGCCGTAGAGATAGTGCAGCCTGCTGACAATATATTAGCAATGTCCACTAACCATCCACCGCACAAATCAATCACTACGTGGTAGTGGGGCGCAAACTCCCTGATAACCGACACGTCAGAATTCAAAAGTGAAACAAATATCCAGCATCTGTCAAACGATCAACACACTGACTGTTTACATCCAAAAAGGCACTTTTACTCTCTTCTAGCATCATTGTGTGATACAAACAGCAATCGTCGAGTGGCACAAAGTGACCTGCTGAGGTGTCGGAATACACCGACAGGAGAGATGACACCAGCCCCTTTTATAGACTCCATTGAGGAGAACAATATCCTCCACTCACTTGCCAAATTCATCGTGCGTAGTTGCATGCCGCCCTTATCGTAATGCTGAATGGCTCCAGCTTGTATTCTTGACAAAATCGTCACCTCATTGCTGCGGCCTGCTAATTGCTTCCACAAAGTTTGCTCCTCGTGGCTTTTCTCTAGCCATCCCGGTCGCTTTGACCACACGTGACGATTATACTCCCGCTTGCCATTTTTCACGTCCCTGCCGGACATTGGGAACCCGGAGTTGTTGCTCTCTCTCCTCCTTACGCTTTGGCGCATTAAGTGGATTCTGCGACATGATAAATAAGTTTGCTGCTATCTGACATTTAGGATAAATGTTTGGTGGATATGAAGCTTTTGTGTTGGAAATCATAATAAGCCGCGAGCTGTTTTCTTGTTTGGCTGCGACCCCGCTGTGCTCTCCATTCTACTTTTATCTCTCCAAAAAGGGCAAAATTTCTCATTTTTGACCTGTTGTGGTTCAGGTTAAATCTATAGGATTTGTGTGAGATATTTTATAGTGGAGAACACAAACAATCTCAACACAGTGCTGAAGAGTTCAAAGTACAAAAAAGAGAAAGCTGGGATACAAGTGAAAAAACAATCAGAAAAATCAATTTGGTGATCAATGTCAATTTTGACTTGGTGTTATTTTTTTCATTCGCTCTTTTTGCTCTCCCAGGGAGCATTTTGAAAGTGGTTTTACACAGCAGCACATACACGCATTTGACCTGAACTCTCCAGTCTTTGTCTTCCCATCATGCCAAGCTGTGAGCATACGCGTGCAATTCAAACCATATTTCTGTGCACTTTTTCATCAAGCAAACAAAAAAGCTTTTGTGCCAGTAATACGGGTGATGTATTACTTCTCCGGCCTATTGCAAACGTATCTGTGAATGTGTTTTCACACAGTTTGCGCGGCAGGTCCAGGGTGGCAGAAATGTCTTTTTTTTTCTATTTCTTTTGAGGCACAAGGCAAAAATGAATCTGTGGAATTTGCGCAAGCAGTGACGAAAATAAGCGATTCAATACAGAATACAAAGAGCCAGTTTAGATTTGCAGCCCGGTCACATCGGCACAGCCTTTGATTCAAAGGAACTTTGACACAATTTTCTCTCTCGTTCATTTGCGCTTGTCAACCTTTCTCAGACCCCCTCAGAATATTACCAATTAAAAGTAGGGCCACTAAATACTCTATTATATTTGGTGGGGGGTCGGGTTGGGACGCACAAGAATGTCGGGGTCATTAGCAGAGCAAGGACACAGTCCCCTACCTTGGCACTATCACACAAATGACCCAAAGAAATTGAGACAATGGTGATGATGCAATTCAATTTGACTTTCTATGTACAGTGCCAAATCATAACAGAAGTTATCTCACGGCGCTTTTCCAAGATAATGCTAGTAAAGACCAAACTCCATAACAATCAAGCAACTAAGTTGGCGTGGGAGGGAGTGAATATAATATTTTTGTGTCATTACACATTTCATTTTAATATGACAATAAGCTAAGTGGCACTTTGATTCCAGACCATTTGTACAAGAAACCGAGGCTCACACCGAGCTGTCCTGCCTTTGTGAGGTTGTCTTTATAGCGGCTTTGATTTTAGACACATTCTTGAATTGAATCATAAAGTTTGTACTCTGCACACGCCAGCTGCTCATCAGTATGTGTTGTTTGCTGTCTGCCGTCGTCTTTGCAAATGATCCCTCATACTTCTTTCCCTGTCTTTTCTGTTATTGACTAGTTGGACTTTGTCTTTTTTTTCTAATACAGTTAACAAAAACACAAACCATCACCAGGCCACAAAGCCTTGAAGAGGTACTCCAGATGATTCTTTCCCTAAAAAAGGATTTTGTGTTTATATCCATGCACAGCCTAGCACAGTGCAGCAGGGGGTAGTTGGGGGACATGGGGGGATGGTGCGAAGCATCAGAGCTTTGCGGTGCTCCCATAATCCCAAAGCACAATTGGATCTTAACGTAGCACATTTAAGCTCATCACAAATCCAATAGCAATCAGCTGTCGTCCTTGGCACCAGCATGGCGTCTGCTTTAGATATCGATCAGCTCCTGCGTCGCTGATGAAAGTGTGGCGGTAGTTGTTTTTACAATATTGATTAGGGAGGTACAAGAGGAGCTATTTTCTGCTCAATCTGCAGAGCAGAGATGGTGTCGGGAGTGGGACATTAATGAAGAGCAGCAGAGGACCCAGTTCCAAATTATTGTAATAGTAAAATGGTATGTTGTGTGTAACATGAGGGAGTTGGATTAACAACATACTTTACAAATGCAAAGAGCACATTCATGAGTAAAATAGGATTTGATGCAAAGTATTTATCATTACATCTCAAATTTTTGTATATGCTCTGTTTTGAATACATTTTCTAATGCCGCATTGCAAAAGAAATCAAATGGAAATGATTTGGGAATGTTTGCTACCTGCAGCATTAGGCGTTAGCAGGGTTGATGTATGGTATATGCAAATCAGTTATCAGGGCTCTAACCCAAAGATTTGGAATGCATCAGGTTAAAATAATGACTACGTTTCGGAGGAGGAGAGAGGTTGTCCCTTTGCAAAGTATATAAAGTATTTACAAGATAGAAAAATTTAATGGTGTCCTTCAGTAGTGGCACTATTCAATGTTTGCGATCACAGCCACTAGGGGGAAACGGTACCAGGTGGTGGGATGAGCACGTTGTTTCATTTTTACTTTGTGTGAAACAGAACTGGGGTGCTGCCCTCAGACAAAGGCAGGAATCGTGCCTGTCCTGGTTCAGCAATTGTGTGGATCAATTCCCTTGTGCACTGGGGTGGGGGAAGGGACCACTGAACGATGTGGTCCGTGAAATAATTCCCAACATCCTCTGGGCTTGGATGTTTACAGATGGGTTCTCAGCGTTTCCTTATTGATATTTGCTATTGATTTCGCCTTTTTGCGCCGCGCTGAAATAGACCAAAGGGTGTAGATTACAGTGCATTAAGCCATCAGTCGCTGCGTTTCATCTTCAATTTCGATCTTTGCCACTCTGCTGCTGGGCGAAATCGTGCTTACAGGTGAGGCGGAACAACGAGCGTGTGCTTCGTCTCCCGTAACGACTCGCACAGCACTGGCTGAGTCCTGATCAGTCTACCTCTAATTGATTATGTCTACCACCATGTCGTCCCCATTTGCGAGAGTTAACCATGTGTGTTTACACCTTCGCGCTGCCACACTAAGCACACGTCTCTAATCCGTCTCCCCTCACCGCGTCCTCTCGTCTCTTCTGTGATTTCTGCAGCAGCTGATGCGAGAGCGTCAGCAGATGGCCAGCCGTCCCTTCGCCTCTGTGGCCGTCGCGCTGGACGCCAAAGGAGAGCACACAGAATTGCTGCAGTCCGTGGCGGATGTGAGTACACGGACACACACACACACACACACACACACACACGCATAAACAAACTGAACAATTACCTTCAGTGAGCATGCAACTGTGATCCCTGTGACCCACTGACCTACAGCTGCTTATCATTGGGCCACAAGGTCACCCCAGATGTCCCTATCGCCCCAAAAACACAGATTTTGATTTCATCACATTAGCACACGTCTCCACATTACGTCGTCCCTGTGTTAGCATTTTTAACTGGGATTTATAAGATGTCATCTTAGACAGATACGGTAAATGAAGCTGAAAAGTATTGACCAACCACTAGCATAAATCAGACCTAATCAAATATAGAGGTTCTAACTTTTTGCATTCTAATTCTCACTTCTGCTTTCGGTTTTAAGGGATCTGAAGAAATACTCTCAGCACACCAAATGTAATAATTAAGTAACTAAATTTAACTCTACATTAACAATGTTAAATCCCGACATTTTATGTAGTATATATGATATAGAGGTGTTCATATCGTTGTTCCCCTAAAGGTATCTGGTTGCTACCAGGGATTCCGGTACACTCAAAGGATGACGCTGAGAGCCATCTGGATCAATGACACATAAAACCACCACCACCCAATTTCATAGCACTGGCTTAACAACAAATTTAGATGTAGTAACTAGTGATGGCAGATAACAGATAAATGCACATGTGCACAACATGCAAATATTACATTTCTGCACTTCTCTAGTACTAGTTTCCTGCACACATAAATGTGCTCCCCGTAGACCCCTAAATGGGACCAACCCTCATCTCACCCCATGCTGAGAAGAGTAAAGGAGAGTGTATGAGTGCCTTTTATCCTGTCAAAGTGGCACTTGTAGTGCATTACAGTCGAGCAAAACCCCCTTCTCACGTGGGGTGGGGTGGGCACTTTACTACCACGAGAGAGAAACTGTGTGAATGGACGTGATGCACGTGGGCTCTAGACATTGATCACTTCCCATCTCGAGACATTTATTCAAACCTTAAATTCATCGCAACCAATAAACACGTGTGTCACCCATCCAAGGAACCGTGTAGGAGGAGCACGGAGTTCAGAATCACAATCACAGTTGTAAGCACTGAACACACGCACAGAGGCGGAGACATCAACCAGAGCACATACAATGGCGCAAGCAAAACATTGACCAAGACCTAGCATGGAACAAAGGGAAGGCTGTGGGGTGTGTATGCATGTAGCGAGAGCACCACAAACAAGAAACCGGTGCAGAGAGGAAAAAAAGAATGTCACACTTCATTCATCTCTCCAAGGGGAGATCTACAGTTCACACCCTGCCAAATGATCAAATACAGTGGAAACCCGGGATACGAAAGCCCCACCGAACGAAAAACTCATTGTACGAAACGGCATTTGAAGAATTTTCCAACTTATTATATGACAAATGACTCACGATGCAAAAATTTTTGAATTAGCACGCTGCTGCACTTGTGTTCGATTGTATACTCCATGATGCCGCATTCAAGGCTACTCGTAACTCGTAATTTTCAAGTTAAAAGTGGGCGGGGCTACAGCCAAACCCGCGAACTCACGACTTTGCACTCGATTGTACTCAAGTACTCCAACTTCCGCGTTCGATGTCACGCAGTGTGTTTGTTTTTACTCAAAAATGATGAACCAATGGCAGACGGTGGTGCCTGGAACGGTTTGAAGTCTTGACTTGTGAATCTCGAACTCGAAAGATACCAGTTGCGAGTAGCCTCGAATGCGGCACAAGATTCTGCTCTCCCATTGGTTATCTCCACTGGTGCGAGTCGCCTCCATAAGATCCTGCTCTGCTATTGGTCCGCATCTCTTGCACTGTATACCTACCGGTATAATTCGGCCAGTTCGTTTTGACGCGCTAATGTCCACTTCATTTATTAAAGGTTTCAAAGGTATTAAAGGTTAAGTAAGGTTTATTTATTCGACCATATATCATTCTTGTTTTACCGTTATTATTAGATTTAAATGTTTTTTTCTGAGGGCTTGGCACGAATTAGCTATTTTACATATGAAATTTTACCCAAAACACGAAAGAATCATTTTTCGAAGGCTACTCTGGAACAAATTAATTTTGTATCCTGAGGTATCACTCTATGTACTTGGGCTTACGTGCACATGCAAATACACACACGTAAAATCATTGTCATAGCAACCATGTCATGAGGAATTCCAGACTAAGGGGATGTGCGTGGGGGTTGTTGTATTGTTGATCATTTAATGATGGGAGCAGCTCTTAGGCGGATAACTTCACGCTATGCTGAAATCACAGCTGATTGATTACACTTTTTGCCTGGGGAAGTTATTTGTATTTCGCCAATGAATCCAAGTGACACCAAAATGGCGACGATGGCAAGTTAAAGAGAAAAAGGACAAAGACGTCCATCACGTTCAGCCTGAGTGGGAACACAGTTCTATTTTTTCGCGCACCCCGGCTTTGGCTCGTTTGAACCTAGGACGCGTCCTCCAGTGTTTCATCGGTCAGGCTTATAAAAGCAGGCATGGATTTCAGGAGCAGGTGACCTCGACTTTGCAAACGGGCATGCCGAGCCGTGTAAAACGCAGCCACGCGCTCTGGCACTAGTTGAAGGTGAACGACACGAAACAAGCTTAATTTCCCTTTTATCAAGTTTAATTGGTCGGCATCTGGCGCCGCTTAGCTGCTTTAGACTATGTGTTAATGTCAAAGAGGACGCCGGCGCCATGCTTTGTTGCCCCCACCCGCCACCCCTCCCAGCATGTTAACTTTTTAACTCACCCAACGAACTGAAACAATGAGTCCCGCTGAGGACCGGGTGGCAGGCGGCTGGATATTTACGAACAGATTGCGTTAAACCTCTTTATTAACTGTTACCCATCATGCCTCTCGCTCAGACATAATGGCCAAGCACATTTCCAATTCAGGCAATGCAATTAGAAGCAACAACCACATGCACACGTGCGCGAGCATGTGGTTGTTGCTTCCAATTGCGTGCTTGCACACACACACACACACACACACACACACACACACACACACACACACACACACACACACACACACATACACTAGTGATGCAATTTTACACGTGCCCCCCAGTCTTTGATTGAGGTCTGTCCACCAGTCTCTCTCTCTTTGTCTCTGTCTGTCTCTCTCTTTCTCTCTCTCTCTCACCTCTCTGTTTTGTGGCATCTGTCTATTGGCAGACCTCCACCTGGTTAGTGCAACAGAGTGGAGGCAGCCACCCTTTCACCACCACCCCCACTTCCCAGTTCCTATGTAGCCTCAACGCCGCACCACGCACTGCAGCGCAGTTAGCAAGCGTGATTTCAGCCACTGTCGGTCAGGGAGCCAATCAGGTCTGAGCGCCACAGGGCCCCAA
Source organism: Carapus acus (assembly GCA_900312935.1). Taxonomy (NCBI): domain Eukaryota; kingdom Metazoa; phylum Chordata; class Actinopteri; order Ophidiiformes; family Carapidae; genus Carapus; species Carapus acus. The sequence continues at coordinate 7,639 of OMPJ01021193.1, forward strand.
GCACAGATGACACAGATGTGTCTCTTCGCCATGACCGGCATCTAACATATGGAACCACTAACAGACAGCGAGTATGATGGATGACACCTATCAGACAGCCAAAGGAGAGGCGGCAGCACATTCGCTCGCCCTCTCTCTCTCTGTTTATATTTATACCCTTCTATTCTGATTGTGTATACAACGATAACACATCCCCAGCGATTGATTAATGCGGTGGCAATGCAAGTCGACTCAACTGCCTTTGGAAAATGCGATTGCTGTTTGCCAAAAGCGTCAAATGAAGTGATGAAGCCCCCGCCATCTCAGTAAAAAGTTGGAAAGTTTCTTCAGATTCCTTTTTTCGGCCTGTTTATTGGAGGTACGAGACAGAAACAAAAGGTTTGAAGAGCACGCACAACAATTACACACCTTGTTAAGAAGAGTGATTGTGGCATTTTGTTATTTTCTCAAAGGAGATACATAGAAAACGCTCTAAAACCTCCCTAGTCCTTGTGACTTATATTGTGCCTGTAAACAACCCTGAGTGATATTGCAAATTGTCTCTTGTGTATACTCCTGTTCAAACAACAATGACAAAAAACCCCACCAAATTACAATGAAGCACGAATCAGAAAAAAATATTGAGGAGGCGAAATATCAGAAATCAACCTAGACAAGTGGAATGCCGTAACATCGAGTCAACCAATCTGAAAAGAGGAAGGAATGGAATAAGTCTCTCTTTCTAACGAGGACAGACAGACACTTTCTTTCTCTCAATGCCCCAACACTGCCTAGCGCTTTGCTCCGATGGGGACACTGTCCACCTAACTGTCTTTGTCACGCCATTGGTAAAGTCATGGCTCTGGGAGCTGGCTGGGGGGGTGTCTGATGGTAAGATAGCTGCGGGCGGAGTTAAATGGTGTATTCTTTCCAAAATAATGTGCGATTCAGTGCATGTCCACCTTTCTCTCCCTCTCTCATATTCACTCTCTCGCCCCAGGGTGTGCCCAAACCTGTTGCCATGGAGCCCTGCTCGGGGGGCAGAGCTGTGGTGCTGACTGTCCTCATGCGCCTGCCCTCTGGGCCATCCGGTTTGCCACCGCCGGGCCAGTCGGGTAAGGACTCAAATACACACACACACGCACACAAGGGTTTTTTCTGTGATGAAAGTCGAGTCGACATTGACTAATCGCTGACGACATAAGGGAGGGAAAAGAAGGGACTTCTTTGCATTTAGTGACTATCTGCATCATAGTAACCAATGTGTATGCTAACAGGTAGCTCATCGTCATTATTTACATGGAGAAGAAACAAATAAAGGCAACATCAAGTGCAATTCAGCTGCAACAATATCTGCAACAATAACATATATGGTATTAGGTCAAAAGTTTTAGAACATCCTGACTTTTCCGGAATTTTATTGAAAATTATGCAGTTTAATGTCTTGGTGTACTCTGAAATTAAAGCATAGAACACATTTAAAATTGAAGTTAATTGAAGTAACCATGTCATGGAGGGATTCCTGAGTGAGGGGGATGGAAAAGGGGGTTGTGCCCCTAAGCTGGTTAGGGTAAGGGGCGTCGCTCAAGGGCACCTCAGCAGTGCTCAGGAGGTAAACTTGAATCCCTGCGGCCAGCAGTCCGGCCTCCATATTTTTTGGTCAATGCCGGGACAACAATTGGCTACCCTACGGTCCCCAGACAAAGTCCCCACAGATTGAGCCACTGCCGCCCCAAGGGGTAGGATGGAGTAGAGGCAATAGCCACTCAGATTGACGGATTGGCAGCAGTAGGAGACAAGAAATGCGGGGAGAAAAGTCAAATCCCACACTTAAGGAAACAGAGGTGAAAATATACTGTCAAACCCGAAAAATCATGTTGAGGGTCGCTGAAATGTGTCAAGTGACGGAAGTGGAAATGATTGGATAAGTGACAGAGAAAAGACCACATTTGAAAGAAGCCTGCGTCACATTTGACAAGTCCAAAAGGTTAAGTCCAAAAATACAAATAGGGCAAAAAAGTCAGATTTGGGCCATTGTTTGTCCTCCAGAGTGAATGTAACTATAGACGCTACATTCATGCCACATGCACCACTGGTCAAAAGTTTCAGATCATTCCATCATTTCCAAAATTGTATTGAAAGTTATGCAGTTGAATGTCTCCATGTATTCTGACATTAAACCATTGAACAAATAAACAATTGAAGTTGAAGAAAGAAATTATAAATTGAAGAAATAAATCATGGAATCGATTAAGAAACCAAAATATATTCCAAACTTTTGACTCATCAAAGTAGCCACCTTTGACAAATATAACAGCTGGTTATAACACACATTTGGTTAGTCTAATCATACCTTACATTTCCTTTTTATTTTAATTTATACTTCTGGAACTTCCCCATTCACCACAGGTCCCATTTCAAGCTGTTCATCGGACTTGAACTGCTTGAATTTCAATAATAAACTGGAAAGTTGGTGCTCCAAAACATTTGAGGAAATCAGAAGTCCCTGTCACTGATACTCTTTTTCAGACAGATAGGTACTTTTAAGATAGGGTAATTAACATGTGTAACTGGGTAGAAATATGACAGTTTGTCTAGGAGCAGCCAATCACATTTTTCTGTTCTAGCTGCCTGTTTGTCATCCATCCATCCATCTATCCACAGGACTCATCGTCGCCAGCGCGCTAATCGACGCCTCGCAGCAGAAGGCGGCTGACTTCAAGGACAAGTCCCTGGCGCTGAAGAATCGAAAGGCCATCCCTCCAGCGCACCAGGGCACCTGCGTCTGAACCGCCAACCTGCCAGCTCGCCGGCCACGGCTCCTCTCCTCCTTTCCTCCTGCTCTCGCCGATGTTGTCGCTCCATCACGCTGCAGATCGTAGATATGACCCCTTCTCGTCATCATCGTCGCTCCCCCACTTTCAGCCACGCCATGCCGTCAGAAAGCGATCAGACCGACCACGGCCAGAATGTGTGGGGAATATCGAACCTATCGGTCCACTGCCACAGATTCTCTTATTTTCTAAAACCTCGGCCACGCAAAAGGCGATCTGGCTGTCGGGTTGGGCGCAAACCATTTCCATCCTCCGGCATGCCATCGCGGGAACCGTGAAGAGAAAAAGAGAATGGGGCCGTGAGGACATCCATCATGTGAGGCCCGTGGGGTTGTGCCCTCTTTGCCTGCCAGTAACCGTTATTTATGGTGCTAAAGCCTTTTTATTTTGTAGCCCCGCCCGTAGTCCCCGCCGCCACACGTCTTTCATACAGCACCTCTTTGATGATGCCAGTTGATGGCCAGCAAAAAGCTTTTAATGTACATATGTTGGCCAGGAGGAAGCGAACAAAACCCAAAGCCGCCATCGCCAGTTTTGGCTTTCTGCATGATTCATCGAAGGCATCTCCTGTTGTCCATCACGCTCCTCTGACACTTTGACTGTGGCCACGTGAAACTGGGATTTGCTGTGGCAGCTGATGCAGTTATGGAGAAAGAGACGTTGGCAAAGATGAGCCAGACTGGGACCTGTCACTCAACCCCTGTTTGACTCGTCGGCTATGATCGATGAATTTCTTTTTCCTCATTTCTGTTTCTTTCTTTTCTTTTTTTTTTTTTTTAAAGTATGTCCACTTCTGTTGCCTTGAGCCTCGATGAACTTAAGAACTCCGCTTAGGCGCCAGCATCCATGAAATTTTCAGGAACGCCATGGAGCGGTCTCCATGTGGTGGTGTACAGTGTGTCATTGAACAAACGTGAGTGTTTTTGTCACTCTGTGTGTTTTTTTGGTCAGGATTTGTATGACAAGAACGGTAAGAGTTTATCTTTCATTTTAGGCCTTGTTACCTGTTATGATATCTATTGAGAATTGTCTTTTGCTACACTTGTGAAATGAAGTTTTCTGTTAATGTTTTGTTTTTGATATTTAACAGATTCCTGTGTAATAGCACATTTAACTTGATTTTACTGTTGGATTTGAATAGGGGAGAGGGATCCGCCGCCAGCTTTTTGCCCGCCACTTTGTGCATCTTTAAAGGACTGTTTGGGCATTGTCTTGTTTTTTTTCCTGTGAGATTGTTTTCCTGATGCATTTCAGATGGACAGTACGCCAGCTTCTGTGTTTCTTTTTGTGTTTTGTTGCAAAAGCCTGTAACAGTGTCATTACACAGGAATCAGGGTCTCTCACTGTAACGTGAAAAAGACAGAAAAAGTGCATATCAGTAATCTTCAGTGTATTTGAAAGGTGAACAACATGCTAGAAAAATAATATTAAAAGTACTTGAATATCTTTTGAGCTTGTGTCCTTGAAAAATTTACGGTAACTGAATGTAACTGGGTGCCCGTTGGGAGGAGGGGGATTGTAAATGTCAGGCAAAACTTTGAAAAACAAAGCAACCACAAAGAAGAGGAATCATCACTGATTTGGTTTTGTGCATCCAGTTGTATGTTCAATTGTTCAACCTGATCATGGCAAATTGCTGCCAGTCGGCCACAGGTGAAGTTTTCAGTTTGAGTAAACACAGACAGTGACTCAGATTTGCCCAAAACCAAGTGCCTTCAACTGTGCAAAATGTTGTTTCAGCCCTGTTATTTCTAGTTTGTGTGATGGACACTCTTAGATTGGCATCCAAATGGCAAATGTCGATGTAGACATCCCTGCAGACTTTGACGCCTGTGAGTGAGCGAGTGTGTCGGCGTGCGCATTCACCGTTGGCACAAACATCTTTGTGAGTATGCAGCTTTGCTCTTTGTGGGAAAGACTTTCTGACCTGTGCTCCTCCTCCTCCTCGTTCTTTTCGTTCCGTCTCCACAAAGTACAAAAGCCCGGCCTGCCCTCTAAGCACTTACTCTTGCTTGTGTGGTTCACTGGGGTGACAGTTATTTGGTAGAAGCTGCGATGCAGACAGGTGGTCGCGAAGTCCCACTGTGTTTTGCAATTTGGTCCAACTCGCAGCTTTCAACCTTGCCGTCCCGTCAAAGCCTCCCTGTCGTTTTCACTGATGCTGACAGAACACTGGCGCAAGTGTGTGTCCTTAAAGTACACGCAAAGTTTGCTTGTCTTGCCGTCGTGACTTCGTCGTCTAGGAAAGACATGAACTCCAGCGTTTGGAATGTTAGAATTCAAAGTGTGTTTGAGTTTTGTGGCAATCCAGATTGAGTCCATTGTAAATATAGAGAGTAAGACGTTTTTGCAAGCCACTCCCGATTGAAATGGCATGCTAGCAGTAGCGGCCACCGAAAAGCAACCCTCCGCCCCCTGAGATAAAGCAACAGGATTAAACCTTACACCCAGAAGAATTAGCCATAGATTCAGCAAAGAAGGAACACGACTGCTCATCCTAATTTTGCCTCCAAAAGGACAGATGTTCTGGACTCATGTGCAACATCATTTTTTGTTTACTTTCGAGAAATTTGTCTGAAATTTGACCTTCGTCAAAAACATACTGACAATACTTCGTGTTGTTCAAAGTGCAGTATTACCGGTATTGAGAAATGGAATTTGACTGTGATGTTACCGCAGCTAGATTTCCAACTCTGACGAGCCTAACCCATGTTTTTGCGTTGAATTTGATCCCTTGTTTCTAGGGTGCCACGCATAACACAGAGGACGTTTACGCTGTATTGAGTTCAATAAAGGAGCAGTGGAAAAGAACCACGAGAGTCCTTCACGGGTGTCCTCCGTGCATCATAACAAATAATTCACACTCCCAGTCCCACATCAAGCCTCACGTCGCACAGCAAGCCGTCATTTTAAGGTCAAAAAATACAACACTTCCTTTTTTGTGTGCAGCGTGCACTGGTGGTTTCCACTCAAAAGGGTGGGATTAGCGACAGGAATCACCGCAGTGAATGTAAATAAAACAATCAGGGCAGCAGGAGTGATTGGCCAAGCGTCGGCCATGTGATTTCGGAAAGACTGCCTGTTTAACGACGGACCTCGCACACACGCCGTCACCGCTTCCTCCCAAAATGAGGAGACAGCTGACTGCACACGCCTCGGCACCAAGGACACACTGCCGCGTCAAGGTCTTATGAGGAAAGCGCTCACGGCAAAACACCGGCTACAAATAATATTAAAGACGTGCCGGTGGTGGAGGAGAAAAACAAAATGTGTATGTACACAAATAAGAAATGAAACAGAAGCAGTCAGATCAGTTTGCAAGTCATTAACGTGGTGCCACGACAACAGGACGCCTCTCCACAACTGTTGTGCCGTAGCGTTAAGCTGTCCTCAATTAAATTTAGCAGGCTAGCAGTGCCAAAAACACCAAACAGCACACATAGGATGTCACCAAAAACCACAACAAATATGCATCTGCATTTTAATCTCCTCTCAAAATTTGCCACGTTATCTTACAGCTTCCTCACGCTCATCATCATCCAAACTAGCGTTGAAGTGAATCTATCGAAGCCCCCCTGCGCAATCAGTAATTTATCAGCCCAAAATTAGCTGCAGCATGAGTGTGTGCAGCTACTTCATTAGGACGTCTCTTTGTCCGTCCACCCATCCCTGTCGTTAGGTGTCCATTGGTGTGCTGTGAAGAGATGAGCGCACCTTCGCCAATCACTTCACCTCCTAATTTCCCTCCATTAGTGGTCTAGTTGTGGCAATCAGAGATGCCACCCCCTACCCCTCACACCCCCCATCGCTGTGTTTTAGTCGGTGGGGGGGCTGCAGGACCACATCAGACCTCTGCCGCGGCAGGAGGCGGAGCATCGCCGCGGCTGCCTCAAGGCAAGGCCGGGATGTGTCCTCCTGTGGGAGACTCATTAGCTTGATTGAGAACAGCTGATGTCAGATGGTCAGCCTATGTGGCCCCGCAGCTCGGGGGGGGCGCACGCAGCCTGTCCACCCTCCCTGCCGATGACCTAGATAAAGTCCTTAATAAAGGATAAATTATTCAAACTTTAAAGTACTTTCCCTTCATTAGGAGTCGAGGACCTTGGCTAGAACAGTTTCTCAGAGAAAGTGAGGCAGGACGACTGCCACCACCCCTTCGCTGTAATTTTTGACGACAACAATCTTCTCAGATCTTTTTAATTCAGATTAACTTTTAAAATATACCAAAAGCCTTTTAATATGAGGGAAAGATCAAATCCCCAAGCAATATCTCATTAAAGAGAAGTTTTGAGTCCAGATTTCCCATTCCTGCGATTGGGACTGCTTTCGTTTCTTGAGTCAACAAGTATGAAAGAGGGAGCGAACCTCTCCAAACACTTTGGCTCACGCTGAGTGAAAACAGGGCCTCGTTTGCACTCTGCCCAATGTCAAGAACAGCTCAGGAGCTTCTTGGCTTCAACGTGGTAGCCCCATGGTGATGTCACCTCGATAGATGCGCCACAATTTGTCATGCAAGCATAGCTAACCTCCATTTTAACAACACAAGGAAATGTTCGTATATTTTTGCAAAACTTTTAATCTTGACAGTAAAAAATTAACACCAACAGTGCCATTGCAACTTCCGGCCAGAACTGAACATTCTGGTGTTACTATTCTTCTGCCCGGAGGTCCATGTCTCTCCTGCTCCTCCTTAGCTCCAGTTGGGGCTCGATTCTTGCTGCATTTTATTTGTCACTGCTTCCCTCCTAACGCTATTCCCAACCTCTCACTGGAAACGAGAGTGGCTTGGCAAACACCTTTGCTCAAGAACAGGAGAATGTAATTCATGTACTACAGCTTCAATTGCCACAAATCTCAAGTCCAACTCGAGTTCCAAAGTGGACTTATGTACAACCGCAGCCTCTCATTGAGCGATTTAGAAATGTGTAATTGCTGTAGGAGGTCCTTGCTGCATTGTCAATGTGTTTGCTTGGCTAGGCCAAAGGTGAGCTAATTAGACACCGCCCTCCGCCAGGCGGAGCTGCTCTGGTGGGGCTGTTTCTCCATTGGTGCTCCCCTTTAATCAGCGCTGAGAACGGAAACATTCTAAGTAGACCGGCTTCAAGGTGGGAGACTTTTGGCTACGGTCAGCCACAGTCATTGGCCACGTGGTAACGCATCGGTAAGTCTACACAGAGGTAATATTGATCACGTCTTTTAGGAGGCGGGGAGAGCGGTAAAGGGGGCAAATCTCTCTCTTCCTGTAGGCGGCGTTTTTTATAGAGGTTTCTGCAATAAAACTTTTGCGACGTTACCTTGACAGCAGCAGCCTTAGCTATACTTACTGTATTTATTTTCAATGCAGAAATCTATAGTGTACCCCGGGGATCAATAAAATATAGGTTATTATTCCGACACAAACAATTCTACATCACAATGTGGCATTTGCAATAATACTGAGCTCTTTATCTCCGCAGCAGAGCATTGACTACCCCTTACAGCATATTGACTCCAAATGTAATGTGATATAGTTCATAATATTACAACAATGTAGCATTCAAATGGTTCTTTTATTTCCAATGTCTGTCATCCATGAAAACACATATTAAGCCAGTAATTTCTGATATTCTGGCTCTATCAAGTTGTCTGTTTACAATGTGGTGAGTTACGGCTACAGTGCTTGGCCGGCAAACAAAAATCTAAATGATGTAATGTGCAATGTTGTATGGAAATAATCTGCTGACTGCTTTAGGGAGTGTCGGAGAATATATATAAATTATATATAATATAATATATATAACATTATAATGTAAAATATATAATAATAATAATATATATATAATAATATAATATATATAAACAGTAATATTTTTACACTGATGAATGCTGATGAACACAACATAGCTTCAAGATCTGATATCTGAGCGGAATTCACAAGGATATAAACATGCAGTGACCACATTCTGGTGATGACAAATCAAATGTCATAGCAAATCATAATGTCAATGCGCACCAGTAATCGGCGCCAGTTTTTGAAGTTAGTTTCTGTCGATTTTCTTTTCTTTTTTTTAAAACCAAGGACAACAGAGTTATACACCTTTAAATTCTTAACAGGGGCAAATGAAGGTGCTAAGGGTGATTAGTTTGCAACATTACATAAGCATCGAAGGGACGGATCTGTCTGCCTATCCGTCCATCTGTCCGTCTGCCCGTCCTCCCAATCCGTGACTCTAGCCGGGATATTTCATCCCTTTCATTTTCTATGACACGTCGAATAAATCTTGCCCCCTCTTCTCCTCCCCCCGTCTAGGTTGAGCATTCCATCACTGCGCCACAAAACAGGTGGGGGCTGCGTTGCTTTTTGACGAGACG
>OMPJ01021193.1:20843-31075 GCA_900312935.1 Carapus acus
CTTTTCTCAGCCATACACACACACACACACACACGCACACACACACGCATGCACAAACACAAAGAAACACACACACAGATGCAGGCAGACACACACTCAGATACAAAGATGGAATACAGCAAATGATAAAGTGACACGATGGTGGGGTGCAAAAACAATAAACACTCCCCACACTGGTTCCATGAAGCAGGATGCTGGAGAAGAATGATTAATTGCTCTATAGGGGGTCCTCCCTCCTGCAGGATCTTCTTTTTTTTGCGAGTGATAAATCACATTATCGCTATTAAAAGCCAATATGATAAATCGTCTCGCTTAAAGTCTGCGATATCATCTCATTTAAAAATATAGTGTTTATCACTGGAAAGCAAGCAGAGGTCTGAAACACGATTGTGGAGGCAAAAGTTCCCGAGCAGACGGATGAACCGCAGGAAAAAAAAAACCAATGTTATTTTTAGATGTTTCCAACACGTTTGGAACAAAACTATGATGACTTCTATGATGGAATAAGATCTGATTTTATTTGGCAACAAACCAAAGAATATAAACTTTGGTCAGCAGATCATTATGGTAAAATCTAACAAATTACACTTAATTGTGACACTTTGAGATTTATCTCACTTAAATCAAGTCATCAAGTTTAGCAAATTGCTCACAGTTCTGAAAAAATTGTCCAGAGGGATATTATTAGAATCAATTCTGGTTCTCACTGACCTGGCATCTTAAGGACTCTTTTGACATAGGAAGCAACCATAAAGTAATTGGTAAATATTTTCCGCCTTTTTACAAAATAACAAAACCAGTATTGTCACAGCATCGTAAATAGCAATACTGTTAGCATGGTTTAACATGCTCGCGCATAATAGGAAAGTACTTAATACTTACCTCATACATCTATATCTGAATCCAGGCAGACAGACACATCCCAAATCCCTCGAAGGCCAATTCTCAAGTTAACCAATTAGCTAAGACGCCACAGAATTGTAAAGGTCGAGGCCCCTTGCCTATGTCTAATTTTTCTGCCCAGGGGGGGTGATCCTAAGCACAAGACCTCTCCCCCATCTCACTGTCGTGACCAAAGACAGATCGTCACTGCTTCGGCCATCTTGAAACTCTAAATTGTCAAATGTAACGGTTGGTAGATGATAAAGTTTGTCAACGTGTGATCAAAGTTAGTGGAGGTGTAAGCGGGCTAACAGTGGCTGCCTCTCACTCCATTAAACCTACTCTGATCACTGTTTTTACGACTCAGCACCGCTTTGTACTACAAAACTATAACAACCATTAGGACAGATGAAATATGCAGCCAAGCAAGGCAGATCTCGACCTGAGGGCACTCTGTCAGTCGATTGCCTCCAAAATTTGTGTATTCAACGATTCATTTTGAGCCGTTGGATGTTAAACTGCCTCACCTGTAGGGTCCCGCATACTGGATAGAGCGGATTGGCACCCAGGTCCAGTTTGTTGACGCTTGTCAGTGTGTTCAAGGTGTTGCTGGTAAGGTCCTTGCCCCTCTGGACGGTGCTGGGCTCGTGTGCAGTGGGCAGCATTGGGGGCTGTGGTTGCCACACTCCAACATCTGTGCCATTGCCAAATGCTTGAATGGCATTCCCTGAAAAATACAAGAGAGTGTGTTGATTTGTGTAGAGTACTGGTAGTTTGCTTGAAGCAGAATCCAATAGAAAGTGGCTGGAATACCAACAATGACTGACAATGACTGATAGAAAAACAATGCGTAAACATTCCATGACTTTTTACTACTGGCTTTGTATGTCAAATGTTAGAGGGGCGACAATGGGGCTGATGCATCATCCTGCTTCAAGCCATTTCAAAACAAACCGCTGTGAGAAAAGTTATCTGTCCAATGTGTCACTAGCGTGCCGAGTGACGCTTTTATTTCTGCGGGCAGGCTCGGTATGGGACTCACGTAGGCACCGGTTGTTGGTGAAAAACTCAGCAAATTTGTCACAATCCACCTTGCTGTTCCCGCTACTGCTGCAGTCGCACCACGGTGACAGGCTAATGCCGAGGGATCGCAGGTAATTGGGTGTCATCACTGTACCTGAGGAACACACAGACCGCCGAGAGAGACGCAGTTATTCTTTGTAACCATAGGGCACTGCAAAATCTGCTAATGGGGCCCGACTGGCTCTATCTGTTTTTGTGTGTGTGTGAGAGTGTGTGTGTTTTCCACATCTCTGTGATAAAGCGCCATCAAGGACAACCGATTCCACCCTACGGAGTTCTTAAAAAGACACAGTGACGCTCTGAGTATCAGCGGGATACCTTGTTAGTGAGCGCTTCTTGCTCTTGAACTGCAGGTACCATGAGTAACTATCTCCTTTTCAGAGGTTTAAAAGTCATTTCAACAGATCGAAACAAAACCCCTCTGACGTGACACCATGCTGGATTACAGGCACGACTTTTAACACAGATCAACTCCTCTCTCCAGGACTGCACTGTGTCACTCCTTTGGTGGTCTTTCTTCTGGCCCTGTCACTGACTTTAGTCTGTCTTCTAAGGACTAGTGTGGGTGGGCGAGGTGCCGATGGCGGAGACACTGACACCGAGCTCTTAGCTTTAAATTGTAAATTGTAACCATTGTTGACTGCAGAGAAGTGGGTAATCACTGTTGCCGTAGGGTTCATTAGGCGTGGTGATTGAATACAGGCTCTGTGGGGTAAATCAACGAACAATAGCGTCAGAGGTTTCACTCACTGGGGGGCAACAGGGCGTGCACCCAGACCCAAGCAATTTATCTTAGACGTTCTCCGGAACTAGCGCGACTAATATTTTGAAAGCGGCGCGTACTACTTGGGAGTCACTAACCGATAAGGCCCGAGTAAGACAGCAGGCAGTCGGCGTAGTTTTCCCTCAGGCAGCCCGATATGGAGCGAGTTTCCGGCTGACAGTTGCTGATGAAGTCTGCCAGCCTGGACCTGAAAATGTATAGATAGAGGCATTTTATAGATTATCGAGCTCGAGATGGTTTCAGTTTGATAACAAGTGTGACGCTATTTGTGTGTTCTGCTTTTTTAGGCTGCTCTGATCCATACTTCATTCAATCATATCAGTTGTGACACACTCTCTACCTTTTTTGAGACTGCTGAGAATTTTACGGGAAATGGTTCCCTCACGGAACATGTTTCAGCGGAGTGTACATGGCTGTACATATTGTTGGATGGATAGATAGATAGATAGATAGATAGATAGATAGATAGATAGATAGATAGATAGATAGACAGAGTAGAACAACGGTGATAGATACAGTAACTTGAAAGGCACATCAGAAACAGTTGGCAAACAAATACAAAAATACAAAAAAAGTTGGAGTGAAATAGGTCTATATATTAGCATTTAAATCATATCACAACATATTTTACGTATGTACTGTATGTGTTTTGCTGGCTTCTATTGTCATTGTGATTCCCGAATGGAACATGTTTCAGCGGAGTGTACATGGCTGTGCATATTGTTAGATGGATGGATGGATGATAGATAGATAGATAGATAGATAGATAGATAGATAGATAGATAGAGTAGAACAATGGTGACAAAACACAAAAACACAAAAAAGTTAACATGAAATAGGTCTATATATTAGCAATTAAATCATATTACAACATATTACGTATGTACTGTACGTGTTTTGCTGGCTACTCCTGTTATTATCCTGCTTTGTGAGGACACTAAGGTCTGAGATGCGGCTACAATCTGTATTGAAGAAGGTGAAAGTAACAGGATAAGACTTCCTGCCTGTCAATTACTCCAACTAAAGCTGGCAGTACCTCTCCCAACTCAGACGGGGGGACCCCTCTTACCTGCAGATGTAGTTGGTCTTACAGGTGTTCTGCAAGGACAGACAGTTGGGTTTGTCTTTGTCCTCATAGGAGCAGACAGGAACAATGGTTTGCCTCCTGCGTTCGGCACATGCAGTTTGATCCCCGGCCGGACACGAGCAGAACAACATTCCGTAGCTGTATTTGGTTGGAACCTTGTTTGGAGAGAAGTAAGTCAAGTTAGCGAGAACACAAGCTGTACGAAAAGTAGCACAGTGACAACCCTGAGTTTGTCATCACAGGCAAACCGGTTGGTTTACCTTGTCGAAGAACTGTCGCAGGGCCTTGTGGCACTTGCGCTTGTTGCAGACCTCAGACGCCGACACCCTGCTGGTGCAGGGGTTGATGTAGGCCGAGCGATACTTCTTGCACGTGTCGTTCAGGTTGCAGGCCTTGGCGGCGTTCAAGCAGTTATTCTCCCGGGTGGATGCAGCTTCGCCTAACAGGGGCATCAGGCGGTAGAGGATCAATGTGATTCAATTGTGTGTAATCATTGTTTTCAAACTGACTAATCTGGCTGGAAGTACTTCTGTAATAATATCGACATTATTGAATCGACAGATGCAAACAAAGAGTATGACGACAGAAACTGCATTGAACATTTTAGCCGCTGTGGTCAAAATTGACCTTTGCTTCTCCTTGGAAGTTTGACCGTCACAGACCGACCGATGAACATCCGGATTTTAGGACCACAGGGCTGATTATTCATTATTCCATCAAAGAAAGAGGGGGAGGAAGTCTGAGTCGTGACTTTGCAACTCTGATTTCAGGACGGCGATGAGCAAGTTCACAAGTTCGGAGGCGTTTTGGAGCAGAGCTCTGGTCGTGGGGAGGACTGTGTGTAGATTTGACGTAATTGGACGTGACAGAGAAAGTGAATTTCAAAAGAATCTTTGCCTCTTTTTTCCTGAAAGTGGTTCACGAATGGAACCACAGCTAGACTATCATTCATCCAAACATTGTTGTGCAGTGGGTTTCAGGGCCAATGAGGCACTGACATCATCACAATCAGATTTACAAACATGTGAACCCCACAGAGAAACTTATTCACCATAAGATTGGCAGCAGTTAACAGGTAATGTTCAAAAATAACTTAATAGTCTTCACATATAAGTGACTCAGTAAACAAAACTATCTAATGATTTTTCTTCCCTCTCCTGCCTCCCTGGCTGCACGTCACTTCATCCAAATGTTGTGTCACTGGTTAATAATGGTATATTAATATTGACCTTTAATCCACCTGTGGCAATGTTATTTTGGACCATCCTGTACCTATTTGACCTTATATTTTGCTAATCTGACAAATCCATTTGCTGTATGTAGCCACATTATCAGGTCTGGCTAAGGAGTATCTGCATATTTTTGGGAACATTCTGGGTTTTACAGATAAAATCTTACTATCTGCATCAGCCGTTTTGGGCCGATGTACCTGTTACTTAAGATTTGAATTCATTTGGAAATACTAGTTTCGTTTTTTGGGGGTGACGGGGTTTAAAGCGAATGAGTACTGGCAACTTATTACCAACCACGTTTGTGCTGTTATGGTCGTGCTTGATGAAGACTACAAACACTAAGATGCCGGCGGCAGCTGTAGCCAATCAGTCAGTTTTGGTCTCAGTAAGCGTGATAGCTAATAATGATAAATGTGTGTGATTTCAAGACAATTCAAAAATGCCAAATGTGTTTTTTGTACAACATGAAGTCATCATCATCTTTTTCTCACATGATTTGCGTAAGTGTGTGTTTGCTTATACAAGATACCACACCTATACTACTGGCAACAGATTGTTGTATTTCAGTGCTATTGTGAATTTTGTTTCTAATTTTAAATTTATTAATCACATACTAATAGGATGTGCAGTGAAATGAAAGTGCCCATGTGTGGATGACTAAGACAAAGCCTCCTGTTCACCAACTCAGTATGTCAAATCCCTATCACACACACACACACACACACACATGGTTGATGCGGCTGTGGGCTGAGTCCACCGCTGCGAGACTACACAAACACGACCTCAACAAAACACAATATCTTTCCCCTCCAGCCTTCATCCAAATATGCTTTCCCTTCCTTCAGAGCGGGACAAAAAAGCATCCCGAGCGATTCACACACGCCCTCGTATTTGTTGTTGGCCTTCCTGCTTGGCTGATTTCATTCACAGGCGCTTTTCAGAGTCTCTGCATGGATGAGCACACTCTATTATTGTCGTGCTTTTCCAGGCCGTCTTGAACGCTGCCACACTCCTTCGGCTGGCACAGGATGAGCTGCGATTACATCTGAATACACTGCTGAGACTTCTGGGGTAAACATCCATTAGAGCGCCCCACAGAGGCCGGTGATCTTTAAGTAGTCACCTGGCGTATCGCAGCTTTATGGAAAAATACTCGCAAGACTCAGAGAGTTTTCGAGGACAATGTTGAGTCGATTTTTGCCGATTATTTTGTGGAAAAGTGTGTATTAAGCCTCAGTGGGGTTTGGGGGCAGGGGGCGCTCCTCTGACTTAGTGCTACCCTCACCATTTGAGGAGCAGCGGTCTCCTCAGAAAGGTGCCTGGGACACATTGTGGAGTTTCGTGTCTTCCTCAAGGACATTTATGGACGACTTGTCTATCTCCTCTGCCATACTGGCCTCCCAAGTAACGAATGTCCATCAGCCTTGCATTGACTTCCGATAATTTACATTATAATTCCGCTTAGGTGAAAGCTTGATTCTGATTGGCTGGCACTGGTCACGTGAGCAGTCATTATTTTCGGATAATAATCGCACCACTGTCAATAACGGAGCGCTGTGAACTCAAAGCCTCAGAGTGGAACCTGCTGGGCCCATATCAATCCACGCTTTCGCATTTAATTCCATGCTGGCTTGTTTAAGTACAGTTGCCAGCGTTACGCTTCTTCACAGAACAAACATGGAGAATTTTGATATAAATTTCAACATATTTGGGAGGTATGAAACTTTCAATGCGTAAGTAAGTATGAAACGTTTACTTCAAGCTGCGGCTACAAACATATGTCAGGGGAAATGGCAGAAGCGTTAACTTCAGAGTTGCCAAAGATGTCCCACTCACTTTGTCCAACTTAACCTTTAATGGAAATGTTGAGGTTAATGTCAATTCTGACTTTAAATAAGCCAATTAGCCCTTGTTTTATCCATTCAAATGATTCACAGACAGCAGAGTACCTGCAGCTTTGAAGGCACTATTTTCTTGCGCGGATGAAAGTAGCCTACACAACTGCAGAAAAATAAAAGCAGCTTTGTTGTGGACTATTTCTGTCAACTGTCTTATCTATCCATGTTTTAAGCCGTGTAATATACGGGATAATGTCCTCTCTGAGATCATCAGAAAAAAATTACCTCCGACGTGTTTATCCCTTACCTAAACATCATCTTCAACGTCAATAAAAAACAAAAATCCCCGTGAGCTAAATTTGTCACATGTGAAATTGGGCTATGGTTCAATTTAGCTATACCCCTGAGTCAGTCCATAGTCAGAGTAACTGACAGGCCAAAGGTAGCTAATGTTGGAATCTGACTCTTTGACCCCTCTATGGATTATACCAAAGCTCCTTTGAAAACCCCATCACATGGGGGACGGTGTCCAGTTCAACTGGAACAGGACACCACCCATCAAAACAGCGTAGAGAAAGTGAGAATATGAGACGCGTGTGCCCTCCATTGTGTGACAACCTGAGAAACTGCAGAACATCTTCTCCCCATCCGCCCACAGGCTGCACTCGTTGCAGAGGATATCGGAAACAATATCAAAGCACCGAGTGCTGATTCAGGTCTTGTTGGAGAAGAAGGAATCATAAGTCTAAATATACAGTTTAAGCTATGAGTAATTATGAAAAAACATGAATACTGCATCGTTGCCCTGATAAGCTCATGTCTGTGCTCAGAGCAAATGTTGTGTGAGTAAGTGCGCGTGCGTGTGTGTGTACCTGTTTGTGTGAACGCTGGCGGGCATGCATGTGCACATAATGTAATGCATGATGCTAAACCGCCAACAGGCACTTCAAGTTGTGGTAATTATTTGCCTGACAGAAACATGAGGGAAAGTCAATCAGATTGATTGGCGTTTGTAAATAGCTCCAAGCAAACAAGCTCATCATGTTGCGGCTGTCTACGCCGTGTTGGAGTCCCAACCCCTCCGCTACTCCCTCCCTTGCGCTGCCTCTCCGGTCATCTGTGCGAGCCCATGCTAATGTGAGAATAGAGACAAAAAGATTTTGGAGAACTTGAAGGCAACGGTAAACAGCGGATTGAGACCGAGCCTGTTCTCCTTGCCAAGCTTTTCCTCAAATAACGAGGATGGGTCGGATGTAAAGAGGCAATTCAATAAAGCAATTACATGAAGTGCATTAACAAAGAGAGAGAGAGAGAAAAAAAAGAAAGCTTTCCAGGAAATAAAAAGTTGCATCCCTGGAAGGGTTCAGCGAGGGCCGACATACAGGAAATGAAGAAACTAGAATTGGTGATTACAGAGGCAGCTAAATTGGAAGAAAGTTGAAATTAAACAGGAATAAATCTCAATATCCAAGCAAGTGACTTATGGTCATTTCAAGCAAAAATGAGGTACTGGAGACGGAGAGAAAAACAACCGCGAGTCAAACTAACAAGGACAACCCTTAAGTAAAGGCTGGACATATCTGATGCCACCTAGTACACACTTTTGCAAACAAATTCAAGGTTCAAGGGTTGATGGATACACACGATACACACAGATATAAATGAGCCCCGTCCACTTGCGCTTGCAACTGCAAACACACAAACCTGGACCGCCCCTGCTACTCCAGGCCCCAAGGGGAACAATGGGGAGGGGATGAAAGGGGGTGGGGGGTGGGGTTTACAATGGCTGATGTGTTAAAAATGGTTGGATATATTCATACGTGACCTGCTTGAATACTATGCCGATGATTTAAACAGAAAATAGACCTCCTGAAATTGGAGTGTCACCGAGGTTCGTTTTGAGTCATTTGCTCGCATTGTAAGGGAAAAGGAGGAGTCAGATTATTTGCGCCCCAAAAATGTGTTCATCGTCAATTTCTGGAGTTATCTGATTTCTGAAGTTACCATGTAAGCAGCACTATGCGCCATTGTTGATAAGAAAAAAGCAGATATCGGAGGGTGGGAGGTTGGATGGACACGCCTCGACGTCTCCCTAATCCTATGATGTCTTTGCAGCCTCATAAACCGCGTTATCTGATTAATACTGTGGTTTTCCTGTAAATCTGCACGTCCATGACAAACATGTGGTGGTTGAAGATTCAGTGGAGGTGAGGAAAATCAAAGAATATCTCATCTGGAGTTAGGGTCGGATGAATTTCACATTTAATTGATTCAAACATACTATCAAAGCAAAAATCCTGAGCAAATTAGTGGCTTTCGCCACTTTGTGCTGTGAGAGATCAATGAGAAATTTAATAAAGTAAACTGGGATTTTCCCCCTGTTGGATCTACGAGGTGCAAGTAACCTCATCCATCACATTTTGACAATTATCCGACTTTTCCCTAATATCAGATATTTACCGCGCATATTAGCAGGCTGTTGGCGAGATGTGCAAACTTCCTCTGTTCTCCTACACCGTTTGCAACATCGTCATCTTTCCTCACATAGCATCTCCACGGCAGGTGTGTGGTCCTCACTGCAATCTGTGTCCGAGGTAACGAAGGAGGAAGTACCTCCCACTTCCTTCCTGTTGACCCACCTCCTTCCTGAGTGTTTTTAAACCCAAACTGCCCCTGACAAGCCGATGCGCCTCCGGCTCAGTGTTTTTGTGCGTGTGAGCGTGAAGAGGTAAATCGCGGCAATTGTGAGGCGCTGGAGAAAATAGCTACTTAAGTATAGACAAAATGTGCTTATTAGTTTAACAATAGTCACGGAGGTTCCTGAACATTCAGCGTATCCCAGGCCCTGCCGAGAAAAACCTGCTGATGATGTAAGTGATTAATCCTCCGCTGGGTCAGATTAGGCCCGAAAAGGTTCTGCTGCTCATGAGCAGCGGAGCAATCAGACAAATTGAAACCCTGGAGAGGTTCATTCACCAGTTTGTCTCCATCCTTGCGCGCAGTCATGCAATAACTACAGTTTTTATTAAAGAGTAAACCCCACAATATCTTGTTTCTGAGGAATCTATAGATCTGTGGCTCTCTCGTACTCGTGTTACACCGCTCAAAGTGTGACGGGGGCCTCTGGTAGTGGGTGAGGTCATTGTGCAGAGCGCCGCTGTGTCGGGAATGTTGACGAACTGACGCACTGCAGCGGCAAACGGGGAGCAGAATGAGAGCCAGCTAATTACATGGCTGCCCTTAATGAATGGCTGCTAGCTCTGATCATAAATACCCTAACGTTGGCATGAATTTAGCCATGTTGGCAGCGGGCTGAATGTGACGGC
>OMPJ01021194.1:5617-51863 GCA_900312935.1 Carapus acus
GCACAACAACACCCCCCCCCCCCCCACACACACACACACACACACAAGTTCAGACTGAAGCAAATATCACTTGGTCTCTCGTTACCCCTCTCACATACTCCTGAATGAGCGTTAATGCATTGCAAAACTCTCCGCTGCAGAGACATTGACAGTATCACTTTTGAACTGATAGCGTAACATAACATTTAGAGAGCGTAAGTGAAGGATTTGTTGTAATTAATGTTTGCTTAAGTGAGGCCACGAGCACTGCAAAAACCAGGTGTGGCTGAATAAATAGGTGAATATGAAAGCTGATGAAATAAGCAAAAGTAGTAGTTAAGATAAAACAGCAAGGTTTTTGGGATTCAGGTGACACCAAATGACTGATTGCATCCTTTCTGGCAGAACCCTCATGGGCAGAAGGGGGACGCAGACACTCCTATTCCTTCCTACTCGTTCACTTTTTCCTCCTTGATCTTCTGTCAGACTGTTCCCCAAGCTCAGATACTTTTTACACTGTTTGGGGAGGCCTGAATGTCAGAGCATTACTGGGAATCTTAAGATTAATCCGATCCATACTTTTGAATGCTGCTGTGTTGCTATTGTGATCAGCACCACCATCAAAGCAAGAGGAAAATAACAACACAGTGAGCTTTCAAACCTCAAGACAGATGGACACACTGGACACAGTGTGTGAGCAGTTGCACCACTTGAGGTGTTTAGCCTCTCAAACATGATTCATCCCTCACTCCCTTCTTTAATCTTCTGTTACCCATAGGTTCAGACTTCCTCTGTGCCACCCATATCATCCCAGTGAAGAATGAAGAGGGGGTGGTGATGATGTTCATCCTCAACTTTGACTACATCCTGGAGGAGGGGAGCAGCGACTCTTTAGAGAGGCTCAATCTCACATCCCCATCCAAAGCCAACCGTAAGTAGTGAGTAGATGCTGGAGGTTTGACTGTGAATCCAAATTAGATGCAATGGTATATGGCCAATTTGCAGTCAATGTTACCTTGTATACTAACAGTATTGGGTGAAGTTGGTTTGGGGGTTTCCTGTAGTTTGCTTAGCCCCTGTCCTTTGATTGTCAAATAATTCTCGTGACATTTGTTCTTGTAATGGTAACAAAGATGGTGGACCCTACACAGCGTCTATCTTAGGTGGTTGTGTTGAAATTGATGATGGATACCACGGCAGCCATCTTCGACCTTTTACTTTTGGATTAATTCCATCACTGCACAAGTGCACCGAATCCTGAATGTACCAATCTCTGCCAAGCACTTTGAGGGTGGGCAGGTATTGTCTATGTTGTTCTGGTGCCATGTGCACTCAGCTTCACTTCCTCCTTGGAACATTTTTGGGCCCCATTCATGATTTGAAATGTGTCTCCATTTGGTGTGTTGACTCGGTCAATATAACAGACACCCAAGTGCTGGCCTGCCATCATCTGCAGCCACCCAACCAATTATAGCTCTACCTTGCTAGGCCGACCTGATGAACTGCTGGAGCAGTGCTGCAGAGTGCCCAGGCCTTCCCAGAGCTGCCGTTATAATGCTGCCCTAATCTCATTCCCCAGTGGCGCTCCCCAAGCCGGCTGGCTGTCAGTGCCTCAGTTTTTTTCCTGTTGCTCTCACTCTCTCTTTATTTCTCCATTTTGTGGCTGTGACAAATAAAACTGCAGCATGGTGCAAGGGTCAGGGTTCAGATGACAAAAATTGGGTGAGGCGTGCAGCGTGTTAGGTGTAGGGCTGCACACTTTGGGAAGTGCACATGTACTGACTGAAAGAATCAGACAGCAAGTGGAGGTCTGTATGTGTGAGTCGCCAAGCCTAGAGCGAACCCATGCACAAACCCGTTACACACACACTTGTTTCCATGCAGACTTCCTTTGTTAAACTCTATAGGCCTATTTGGTGCAGAAGCCGCTTCAAAGAACACCAGATTGCACAGAATGCATGACCCTGCATAACTCAAGTTAGTGTTTAAAGGCACAAAACCACCACAGGCAGGAGGTGTACTCAGCACAAAGTGCAGCGTTGCCTTTCAAATGACAGGTCTGTGCACTCGGGGTATCTTGCATCTAGGTTGTGTCAGCAACTGATCCATGCAGCACATTAGAGACGAGCCTCCTGGGGAGCAGGCAGCCGTGCGTTTGGGGCTGTAGGTATCAATCATCACAGCTGAGTCAGTGGTGGTCTAGCACTCCACGCAGCCGTCTTTGGATGGAGCAGGTTTGCTGCCATTGCAGCCCAAGCGGCAAGCTTTTATCTGCTGGCGTACAATGTGGCTGATAGTGTTAAGTCAAATTGGGAGCAAGCCAGCAACAACCAGTCAACAGACACCAAATGTCAGGATTTCATTTAAGGTTTAAGTCAAGTGTTCCCACTGTGCAATTCATGGAAAGTAACAAGAATCAAATCAAAGGATTTGTGGTGTTGTACTGACGTGCAAACAAACCATAATGATTTAGCTTCATATTTCTTGTCTTTCAACTGTGTTAATGGCAGAAATAAGGAAATACACACACACACACACACACACACACACACACGTATATTGTGTATATATATACTGTATATATATATATATATACACACACATATATATATATAGAGAGAGAGAGAGAGTATATATATATACACAATATACGTGTGTGTGTGTGAGAGAGAGAGAGAGAGATGTATATGTACATGTATATATGTATATATGTGTTTGTGATGACTTAGCAGGAGCACAAACAGCTCCTGCTTGTAAGGGAGTGTAAAACTGCAATGTGACCTGATGATGCAAATTGCGGCAAAATTTTTGTGCAAATGGCCTCAGTACATACACAGAAGATACGCTGCCATACATAGCTCTGTTGTTGGTGCACCATATCAGCCAGTTGCTGTGTTTCCTTAAAATGGGTACACAGCATAATCGCCTGCGCTATTCTCAGGGGCTGGAGAGCCGTTGGAATTCAGGGGGCCTGCACACACATAGCTTGAGGTGAAGGGCCATCAGATGCAAATGAATAACCAAGCATTTTGGCCTAGTGTCGGAAATTTACAGAATTTTTATTTGAAGCTTTTGTGAGCATGTGACGCCTTGTAAACCACCCTTCATTATTTAACCACTCTCTACTGAGCAATATTTAAAGCTGGTAGATGTGATTGTTTGAGCCTTTTGTTGTGTGGAAGGAAGCTGCCTCTCTGTTTATGACCAGCGTGTTTATCTGCCTCGTAGCAACAAGCCGGGATGAAAGAACATGACGAGTGCGCTTCTTTTGCTGAAATAAGAATGCCAATTTCAGTCTGTTTCACCTTCATCAAGACGAACGACTCATCAAGATGAATGACTTAATATTTTCGCTCGGCCGCGAGTTGTCAATGGTGGTGGTGGGGGGGGTTGCGACGATCAGAGCGCTCGTGGGCCGCATGTAATGAGCGCTCACGGGCCGCAATAAATGACAACACGGCCGCATTTTGCCCAGGGGCGCCAGTTTGAGACCCCTGCTTTACATCATTACTCAAGTACAACTAGAGGAACATATCAGCAGAAGTGTACATATCCTCACTTTTCAATAAACCTTGGACTGCTCTCCCATTTGTATTCATTGAAATGATTTAATGGGATTCATGCCTCATTCTCCCCTCAGTGGCCTGCTGTGATGAACAGTTTACTCTGATTATTACTTTGGCTGCTTGGCCTTCCACCTCAACTGCACGGGCAATCCTCAGTCACTGATTAACATGTGTAACTGACATCTATGTGTAATCCCATGTAACACTCGGCAAACATACAATATTTCATTACAATATTTCAGCAAAACTCCTATGTCCTTTATGAATAATTAGCAAAAAAGGAATAGTGAACCAGAGCCTGAGGCAGAGCAAGCATTTGTTTTGATCTGCGAGGGTGCTTTTAAGACTGCAACATTGGCAAGCATTTAGCCTCTATTGGCAGGTGCAAATTGTTAGTGAGGAGTGTAAGGAAACCCCATCACAAACACAACACAAGGTGGTAGTCGTGGAACTGAGGTGATGGCAGATCAAACACGAAGTTAGAATGCCTCGGAATGCACTTCAAAACAAATCATTTTCATGTTTTCTCATTCACAACTGTAAAAACAATTTTATCTTTCCCTGTAGGCAAAGGTAGATTCTTCCGCTTCCGTTTCCCAGCATTACATCTCCTAGGCATCAGCAAACAATCCTTACCCCAAGAAGACCCAGACGCAGTTATGGTGGACTCTCCACACCACAGCGACGCATCTGTGACCACCCATGACTACCAACTTCCAACCACGCGCGAGAGCTGTAGTCCATCTTATGCCAACGACACCCGTGCACTCATCGGCCCCAGCCACTGCTCCACACCTGTGTCTGGCCCCTTGGATCATTCCTCGCCAAAGGGTCGGTGGGACCATGAGTGTGCGGCACAGGCCATTGACCAGACCAAACAACAAGGCCAGGAGGAGGGGTTGGCCATGTCTCCATCCATCCCAGCGCTCACGCCTACCGCATCTGGAGAGAGCATTTGCAGTATCCGCAGAGCTTCCTCAATACATGACATGGAGGGTTATGGGTCAGACTCCAAGACGGCCTACAGGGATCGACATGCCAGCGAAGGTGCGATATTAAAAGAGGGCATGACTTAAAGTTTTAAACCTTATGTTTGAATTAACAATTCTGCACTCTGTTATTTATTCTCATAAGATGTTCGGACCACATTCAAGCTCTAACCAATTTCATAATGAGAGATCCCAAAAACGGTTACCAGTGTCTTCATCAGCTTTATGATAAGTTGTCATCAAAACTCAAGTCAATCGATCTTCCCTCGAGTTTCAATCATTCATTAAACTCTCACCCGGTCATTTGGTTGAGGGCAGACGATGCATGACACCAGACAAATTAGCTGCTTCCCCACACCCTTATCTGCAATTTTCATTCAAACAGCTCCCAGCGGCAGACACGGTAATATGTCTCCTTCACTGTAATAAATAGTTCCCAGGAAGGAGCAGTGGCACTGAAATGCTAACCCCCATTTGTCATCGTGCAGAACCTTGTCTTACCTCCAACCACCCCTCTCCCCCTCCTTTCCCCTTTTTTTCTTCAACTGCAAATGCAGACAATGGCCGCAATATCAAAGGTAACGAACAGCAGTTCACTTTTCTGACCACTTTCTGACTGTTCCCTGGTACTACCGTGGGATGCTATGCTTGCTGCATGATTTTCTGTCCAACCAACTGGTATTCATTTTTGGTGCAAATACTTTGTCTCTGGATGTTTGATACTGTGTTCCTAAAATCTCAAACTGTAGTCGGACGAACAGAACCCAACGTGGGGCAAGAGAAAATGAGTCAATGAGAGAGAGGCAGAGAAAAAACCCTGTCAATATTCTGCAGTAATTAGCTATACTAAACATATACAGTAAGTATAATTTGCGAGTAGCTGCTCTAGAACATGGTGAGTGTACGTACTTCACTTGATTGGCTTTATCGAGCCGTGATAGCACTGGGCTAAATGTACTGTCCTCATGAAAATACATTTTTTAAAAACAATATACAAGTGGTCACTTTTGCCTAACAAGACATTCTTTTCACACGTTTGTAATTCACCCATGTTCAGTGATGCCAGAACATCTAGCCTCCTTGGAAATTGCTTTAAACCTTTACCCAAGGAATCCCTCCATGTGCCTCCATGTTGAGTTGTGAAATTAACACTACCCTTCTAGAACACCCGCCATCGCCTTGCAGCTTTTTTGTTTGCGGCTTTGTCCTGCCAAGTCCTGTCAGGTCTTGCAATGTTGGTCCTGCCTCCTTTCCTGCTTGCTCCGTCGTATGTCTGTTGGGCTGTTCATGCATATAGTTCACACCCCAGCAGTGAACACATCCCTCAACCACAGGTAGTGTGCAAGGATGAAGCTGATTAAGGTGACTGAATATGGTCAGCTCTAACTGATCAGCCATTTAATGGATAAGTTTGTATGGACATAGCTGCCAAAGAGCTCTGTATATCAGCAAATTTCATCATTTGACATGCAGTCCAGTCACCACATAATCCTTCTTTCACACTCTACCTCCCTCTTCTCTTCCCTGATTTGCCATTTTCTCGCTCCTAGAAGTCTAGGGGTATGGCCTCAGTCTCTCCCATATTTGATGAGATTTACCGTCACTGTGGATGCCGTGCATGCTATCCATCATCCTCAGCTGTCTGGCCTCTCTGTCCCCACTCACCCAACTACTTACCTCTTAGCTGGCTTGCAGTTTACACAGCAGATCTTTTTCACTCTCATCAGGCCTGGTGTGTTTCATAGTGTCATCACCTGTCGGCGGACGCCTTTGGTGAAATGTCATGGAATCCATACCTTTAATTAATGGCAGAGTTACATGCCAACAGGCATTCTGTGAGCATCATCAGACAGTCTGACCGCACTTAACAGCCACATGGCTTGGCTATGTGAAGTTTTATTCTTTAATATTTCTTTGATGTTCCTCTCTTTCCAACAGTGTTCTTGATTACCTCATTAGTTGATCCCAGACAGGTCAGTCAGAGGACGAAGAGTTTGTGTTTTGGTAACAGACATACCCTTGGTGTTGTGATGTGATTGAACTCACTCCAACCTACAGGCCACTCCATGCTCACTGCTCATGTCATCACGGCTGCAAGTGAATAGAAGACTACTTTACACAGTGACGATGACATTGTGTTTCTATTTTCATTGTGCTCTCCACAGGACCACTAAACCAGATTAAGTCCAGTCTGCTAGGTTCCACCTCAGACTCCAACCTCAACAAGTACAGCACTATCAACAAGATTCCCCTCATTACACTCAATTTCTCAGAGGGCAACAACGAGAAGAGGTGCCCCTCGCCCCCATCCTCAGAGAAAACCATCATTGCCCCCAAAGTGAAAGACCGCACGCACAATGTCACTGACAAAGTCACACAGGTGAGAACCTACGCTGCCCACTGTGGGAAAGCTGGGCTGATACTACCTGCTATTGGAGGCCATTGAAATTCTACAGGTTGACATGATCCAACACAATCTCTCCATGCAAGAATTGAGTCAGCAGATCCATACATCTATCCTTTGCCTCAACTACCACCTGTGCGCTGAACTCTACTTTTGAGCGATTAGTTTACCCTGCAGCAGTGTGACACACAAAGATCCTTAGGTGTCAATCAGTTGCATCTGATTATCTGAGATCCTCTAACCTATGCCAGACAGCGGCCAAAGGGCTTCAGCTATATTTCTAGAGTTACGGCTGAGGTCAGAGGTTGTTCTCACCTTCCAGGCTGTAGAGCAGACTGCATGTTACGATATGCCCAGGGGAAAACCAGAGACTCCCTGGGCAACTGATTGGGCCTGACTTGAGCACTTTCCCTACGCAATGTTGTCTCAGGTAGTGGAAGGGGAAATTGACCCCAGTTCATCATCGGCAGCTTGTCTTGACAATGTGGCTTGTTTGATGTACCTGAGCATGTTTTGCATTACATTAGATGTTTACAGTGTTTTTGTTTCGGTTCTGACACTTGGCGTTGATATTCCACAGTGTTTTCTACACCAGTGTGCAGCTCATTAGTTGGTTGTAAAACCTGCGTTACCACAAATTAATAGGTGAAAGCTACTCCTGCACAGGGAGACAGAATTGATCTGTTCTTCTCAATGCTGGCGAACATTGTTGTCACAGCAGACAAACAACACTTGGGGTGTTGCGCTGCGTCATTGTGTGTAAGCAGTTTAACAACTCTCTCGCCAACTAAATGTGAAGAACATAGTGCTGCAGCAGATGGCTGGGAGACTCAGAGGTCTCGATCTCCATCGAGTGTCTTGGCAGTGGGATCTCACGGAAGCTGGTCTACCTGATCACGCAGTTTCCTGTGTAGCTTAATATCCAGCATGTTGGTAACAAGATGGAGCAAAGTCTTATTGAGGTGATTCCATTTCGCAAACGTCAGATTCATATTCAAATTCAGATTCAGTTAATACTCAGTTTACAGTTGGCAGATGGGTAAATAAAGTAGTCCTTGAAACAGATAAGACATCAGATAGAGCAGATACAGCTGCAGCCTGTGCCTGTTGTTTCCTCACTGTCACTCAGAGGTTTGTCCTCAAAGTTCCACCATACCACTATGACTGTGATGCCCAAGTTAACGGGTTGTACAAGGCAACTGTTATGATGATAAAGACACTTTCACAAACAGATCACACTGTTATTGTCAATCGTAATGAGCCACACTAATACTGCAATGCTTCACCACCACAACAGTGCCAGTGCTTTGGCTGATCCTAAGGTATGGTAATAAGACAGATCATGAAGCAGTTACCCTGAAATGGACTTCAAAAGTGCTTAGAAATGCTAATGACGAAACTGGAGGCACTAAACTGGCTCATCCTTAGCTTTTGCTTGTCTGATTTCTTGTGGTTGAAATTGCACCTAGTATGACAAGGCATGGCGGGCAGGAGTAGGTGGCACAATGTACTGTATACTCAAGGCACACTAATAGACGTGACCTTTCTTCACACTCATGGTGACATCTTGTACATACATCAAGAGCTGGAATAATGAGTGTATATGTCGGTATCAAATACCATATTAACATCATTGCTCCCTTGAGGAGGTTGCTTATGTATTGGTTCCTCCTTGATGTTTTGGTCTTGCTCAGTGATAAATTGATCTCTCCCTGGCTCCAGGTTCTTTCACTGGGAGCGGACGTGCTTCCAGAGTACAAGCTCCACACCCCTCGCATGGACAAGTGGACTATCCTCCATTACAGTCCCTTCAAAGCTGTGTGGGACTGGCTGATCCTGCTGCTGGTCATCTACACTGCAATCTTCACTCCCTACTCAGCTGCTTTTCTACTCAATGACATTGAGGAGCAAAAAAGACGGGAGTGCGGCTACTCTTGCTCACCCCTCAATGTGGTGGACCTGATTGTGGACATCATGTTCATTGTCGATATCCTCATCAACTTCAGGACCACCTATGTAAACTCCAATGAAGAGGTGGTCAGCCACCCTGGCAAGATTGCCGTCCACTACTTCAAAGGCTGGTTCCTCATCGACATGGTGGCGGCAATCCCCTTCGACCTGCTAATTTTTGGCTCAGGCTCTGACGAGGTGAGATAAAAAAATAAATAAAGGGAACACCTACACACCAGAGTGTAACTCAAAGTCACGCTCCTGCTAAATCAACTAGACCAATCAGGGAGCAACCCTGATAAATCATTTTTATTTTTATTTTTATTTTTACTTTTATTTTTATTCTTATTCTTATTCTTATTCTTATTCTTATTTTCACTTTCATTTTCATTTTCATTTTCATTTTTATTTCTATTTTCTACAATACGATGAATAAAGATTTCCAACTGGACATTTCACTCATTGAAATCTTGGATGTTTTATTTTAGGGTTCCCTTTATTTTTGTGAGCAACACACATGGTTCCGACCGACTAGGGAGTCATTGGGCACTCACAGGAGGGACAGCGGAGAGGATAAAGAGGCGCAAGAAACTTTTTGTGAAACTTAAACATTTTGTGAAATTATTTGTAAAAGAACAAGAGGGAGTTAAATGGTTGTGTCAAATAATGTCAACATCATAATCCACCGTTTGGTATTCAGGTATTTGGGCTTTGGATGATGTGTGCTGCTTGGGTGGCAGCCTCAGTGAGGAGATGCGGGTATTCCAAAAAGCTGTGGGATACAAAACATTCCTCATATTCACACAAGCACAATGGGTGCAGCTTTCAACCAAAGTGCCATCTGAGTGACCTGCCGTATGCGTGTGTCATATTTACAATTGTTTGAAGTGTGAGAAATGTGACGACAACACAGTTAGATATGGATTTCTCTCTTTGTCCAAAGATACAGACTATTTTTAGATATTATCATTTGCACCATTGTTGCCTGGAAACCATCTTCTCCTATCTGTAAATGTGTTTTTTTCACTCTTTTTTTTTTTTTTGCTTATGTCCTTGTGTAATGTACCTTGTGGAGCTATTCAACTCCCAAGTCATTTACATGTGCATATTGTCTGTTTCCTGCCATTGGTTTTGAGAGTTTTCTCAGAGTTTTTGATCCAGTCATACCATGGGGGAAGCAAATTACACAGGCTTGTTGTTAACAAAGCTCAAACCAAAATTTTGATTTAATGGCTGCATTTGCATGTAGACATGCTACGGAAATCTTTACCTCAACTCTGTAATTTGGAGAGACTTTTCAACCAAAATTAAATGGGCTCCTTTCAATTCAAGTTTACATTTGAGATTCAAAGTGTTTTGGTTTTTCAGCTAAGGGTAAAATTTGCATTGATCTATCATGGAATGAATTTGACAGAATTGTCGCTGCGTCATTATTATGCTTCTCCACTTGAGTAGTAGGAAAGCTTTTACTGGCAACCAGCCTTGGAGTCTCATTTGTCTGTCCTAGTCCAGCCATAGGATATGCAAAAGTATCAGAGAGGGAAGAGGACACTGTTGGAAACATTTCTACTGAGCATCTCTGCTAATCCAATGAGGACCTCTGAAGCACAGATTTGTACACACTTTGGCCTTTGGGATTTTAGCAAAATTGCTGCAATATATTAAAGGCACCAACATATTATTCATGTAATACATGCAACTCAGGGGGTTAGGGTTAGGGCATGGGTTAGGGTCGAAACCGTCTAACCATACATGAATGACGTTGTGGTTGTTTTACTTCAAATGAGTCTTCAACTTAGCGAGAATCGTGGTTTCCTCTGTTGTTTGTTAATGATCCTGTACGCCCAGGGCGTCTCAGTTGACGTTTGGGTGCAGTATTTTGCACAGCTGATAGTGTTTTGCATAGCTGGTAGCTACTTTCAGCTTTTTTACCTCCCACTGTTGTGTCACTCCATAGTCTGATATTCAAAAGTGCTTTGCTGCTATTGCTGTGCCCTCCTCCAGTCCTACTCACTAGTGATCTTTGAGAACCTCACAGTCAGCAGCTACACCAGAGGGGGCGATTGCACACAATCCATGATCTCTCCTTAAATTAAGTTTCATCCGGGATAACTTCTACGGCAGTCGCTCACCTTTGCAGCACAAAAGTCCTGACATGAACAATCACAGTGATTTAGGGGGTAGATCAAAAGAATGGAAGTTCTCAGATATCCAGGTCATCCAGGCTCTAATACGCAAGAAGCCTCGTGAATCATCATCACAGTGACAAGGCTGTGCAGCAGATAGTAAATCATCCTCTACCCAGCCCCCCTCTATGCAGCGGGCCCACCCCACACTTCCCCTGCCCCACTCATCCAATCCCTTCCCCCACTTTTGCTACGAGTTGTACCTGTAATAAGTTGTGTCATGCTTGCACTCACCTGTGAGGAGATTGCATACATTTGCAGGCTTTGACGGGATGAATCCAAAGTTACTGTAGGCAGTGTTTGGTGATGATTTCCCTGAAGATATTAAGATAATTGTACTGCGCGAAAGGGAGAGGGAGAGGAAGGACCTATTACCAATCTGTAAGTCTCACTTATTGTGTTTACAGATTGTGTGAGACTTACAGATTGTGTGACACTAATAAATCGGGCCCAGCACTTAAACTCACCATATGACTTCATGTGGATTTGCCTGGGCAAACTACACTACTGTTTATTTGACAAACTTCAAAAAGGAGGATTAAAGCACAGCAGGCAGCACTTTGTATACATTGCTTTGTCATGTACATTATTATGCACAATCTTGAATTGTTTCTGACATTTGTGCGTGCTGACATCAGGACAGACTATTTTGACGAGTATGCTTCTTTATTTAGCTTTCTTTTAGCTGTTGTGTGCACAGTGGTGTTAAATCAGTAAGAAAAAGATGAACTATCACCTCAGTCACACTCTGAGCTGTCATTGCTTTGAGTAGCACTGACTAGGACTTCAACAACACAGCACCCTACAGCTCTTACAAACCACAAGATTTGGATGGGAAAAGATGAAATCTTAAGATTGGTGTGTGGATAGTGTCTGTAGACTGCTGTGTCTCAAAGAGCTCTCATTTTTGTGATCTTTTTGCCGCTCCACATATAGCCAATCCACATCATGTGACAGAAGTGTGAGAATTTAAAAAAAAATTTAAATGAAATTAACCATCTGATTTTCTACTGAAGAGTTACTCATCGTTTTGTGTATAATTTTGGTGGAGTAGGCCAACTTCTGTCAAAATCACATGTAAATTTAAAAAATCTGCAATGGAAAAGGGCTACAGGTGCTGTAGGCCACAAGAGAAGATTGAACATTTGATGGCCACATTTTTTACAACAAAGTGATCCTGATCTTCCTCTAACCTCTGACCTCTGACAATTGGATAAACAGCATATTCCTTTTTGTCTCAGTACAGTATTGTGTTTTACTAGGGAAAATGTTTGGCTAACATTACCTTATGTCTATAACTTCAAACAAAAAGGCCTGAGCATATTTTTTTTCTTTTGTCATCCTAGACCACTACTCTAATTGGCCTGCTGAAGACTGCGAGACTCTTGCGGCTGGTTCGGGTAGCACGCAAGCTGGACCGCTATTCAGAGTACGGTGCAGCAGTTTTGATGTTGCTCATGTGCATCTTTGCCCTCATCGCCCACTGGTTGGCTTGCATTTGGTATGCCATTGGCAATGTGGAGAAGCCCTACCTGGAACACAAGATTGGCTGGTTGGACAACTTGGGCGTGTCCATAGGTGATGCCACATTGTATTTGCAATGCTAAAGGAATGGTGAAGTTGGCTCACAGAGTTTATTTCATCTGATGTCTTTGCATTTTTTTTATCATAGGGAAAAAGTACAACTACAGTGACCCCAGCTCAGGCCCCTCAATCAAAGACAAATATGTGACAGCACTGTATTTCACCTTCAGCAGTTTGACTAGTGTGGGATTTGGAAACGTGTCCCCCAACACTAACTCAGAGAAGATTTTCTCCATCTGCGTCATGCTCATTGGATGTGAGTGTCATATATTTGAAATGTGGAATTGCGGAAGCATGGATAGTTTGACATTTGTAGCTAAACAAAACTATTTCTCCTAAGCTCTAATGTACGCCAGTATCTTCGGAAACGTGTCGGCCATCATTCAGAGGTTATACTCGGGTACAGCCAGGTACCACCTACAGATGCTGCGGGTGAAGGAGTTCATCCGTTTCCATCAGATCCCAAACCCACTGAGGCAACGTCTGGAAGAGTATTTCCAACATGCCTGGACGTACACCAACGGGATTGACATGAACATGGTAGGAGAGCGTGTGGGAGTCAGTCAGTGTGCTCACACATGTGTGCTCATGTGGCCTTTGGTTTGTTGAACCTCTTGTCTCTGTTTTCCACAAGATAATGTGTTGAACTGTTTTGCTGTTACTTCTCCTCTCTCTTCCAGTGTTCCGCATTTGTAGTGGTTGTTGTTCCAATTATCCCTTTCTCCCAACCTAAAATGCTCATGCACCACCAACTTTTAGCCATCTCACCTCATCTTTGGCATAGAATAATACATATTTGCAACACAAAATTGAAATAGAAGGAAAAGCCTCAGTTAATGCTCTTGTATGTCCACCAAACCACCACCATGCAGTAACACAGGCATTTCTCTCCACAGTGATGTTCATGGTACTTATATAAGTTTGTCTTTTTCATGTCTGCCTCATGTCAAATGGAATGACCCCACCACTCTGGTAAGAGCAGGAGGTACATGTGTTGACAGAAGTGATGAATGTTGGTATGAATGCCCTTCAGTGGTACACACTATCTTGTGTCTCACAGCAGTCATTGAATGCTTGACGTTCTTGCCCTTGGTTTTATTGTTTGGATACCAAGACTATTTCAAACTTAACTTTCAAGTTTCAATGCGTTCAGGGGCGTTTTTGTGGTCCAGATATGCAAGTTGTTTAAAGCAAGCTCCATCATGCTTTCATATCACCCTGCGTGATCATGTTCCGAAATTCAACCATACGGTAAAGAAACCCGGCATGCCATGTAGTGCTGGACACACACCACTCGCAGGCCGTAGTCATCTGTAACTTGTGTGACAGCGTGAGTGTGGCCTGCCTCCTGGTTGATTTTTGCATGACATGTGTGTATTCAAATGCAACCCCCATGGTATTCACCTGGTACCAAAGACAGTGTGAATCACACCTTTGTGAGTGGGCACAGCCACACCGGGCACTGCCAGATTTCCCTCTCACCGTAGGAGGCTTGGCTGAATAGCTCAGCGATGGCGCTTGCACTTGCCAAATATTGCTCAGTCTTTTCTTTCAAAAGCCACCAATCAGGTTTTGGGCTAATGACCACCAGAAGAAGCAGCTCTGACC
Organism: Carapus acus; assembly: GCA_900312935.1. Taxonomy (NCBI): domain Eukaryota; kingdom Metazoa; phylum Chordata; class Actinopteri; order Ophidiiformes; family Carapidae; genus Carapus; species Carapus acus. The sequence goes on from OMPJ01021194.1 coordinate 19,884, forward strand.
TGGATATATTTAGTGTATTTTATAATACCATTGTAAATACTACAAAAAGGCTAGATGTGCTTTATTTCTTGTTTCTGTCTGTCTGATTTGTGTCTGTGAAGCCCCCACATCTGCATCTCTCATCTTTTAACATGTAAATGCAACACGGTGGTCCTCATTTGCAGTTAGCACTCACTCCAAGGAGTTAGTTGTTTTTTCAATAGTTACCGCACTATTATGAAGGGGTAAGTGTACATCCACTGGCATATTTATTTATGATCTACTGTATATGATGTGATATTAAGTTAATGTAAGATCTTTCAAACACCACCATACCACATCGTATTCTGGATAAAAGGATAATGTGAATATTTATCACATTTACATGTCTTTTGATGTTACACAGCAGATTGCGGGTTAAAGGAGAAGGTACAATGGCATGTTTGATTGTGGTCAACAAATGGAAAGTTGAGAGAGGGAGAGGGAGAGAGAGAGAGGGAGAGAGAGAGAGGGGGAGAGAGAGAGTACCATAGTAAAAGGATCACAATCAAACATTAAATGTGTGTTGTTGGCCTGCCATCACTGTTTGCAGCTGCTGCTCCATTCCAGAGTGTTTGTCTTGTGTGAAATTGCTGAAAGAACTCTGGTAGAGGACGGTAGTGTATCCTAACATGCACTGGCCACTTAAATTGTACTGCAGGTTTTTTGTTGATGTGCAGAGGAATAGAACACATTTGGATCAAATCAATGGAATTCTGGGGATTTGACTTAGCATTAAATGGTCTCTCACCAAAGATAGAAGAAAGCAAAGGAATATTCAGTGCCCTTAAATCTCTCAACAGCATGTCAGCAATGAGTAGACTCCTCATCTCACTATCTACATGTTTGCTCTGACTCATGTTCCTCACCCAGGTCCTGAAGGGCTTCCCAGAGTGCCTACAGGCTGATATCTGCCTCCACCTCAACAAGAGCCTCCTTCATGGCTGCAAGGCATTCCGAGGAGCGACCAAGGGATGCCTGCGAGCCTTGGCCATGAGGTTCAAGACAACTCATGCACCCCCAGGAGACACCCTAGTACACTGTGGGGACGTGCTGACCGCACTTTACTTTGTCTCTCGAGGCTCCATCGAAATCCTGAAGGACGATGTTGTGGTAGCCATCCTGGGTAGGTCACACGGTTGAGACACACAGTTGACAGAGATTCAATCTGGGTTATTCAATGAGAGTGAACAATGAATTTCCTGAATCAAAGCAAGGTGTTCCAGGGCCAGCTCTGCCACCAGCCTAAGATGGTAGATTTACAGGGCTTTCTGTAGTGTTTGGAAAATAGCGACAATTAGACAACATACAACGCTTCAAAAGACACAAATATTGAATAGGCTAGACCAAACAAGCCAGCTGTACCATCCATCCTACTCACCAACGTTCGCTCATTAGACAACAAAATGGAACACATACAACTCCTGAGATCTATACAGCAGACCGTGAGGTAGTGTTATGTTTTCGTTTTCACGGAATCGTGGCTTAATGACGGCATCCCGAACTCTGCCATTCAGCCTGACCAACGAGCGGACAGGACTCTTACTGAGGCAGGTAACACCAGTGGCAGTGGACTCTGTGTTTATATCAAAGATGTCTGGTGCCTGGTGTCAAGATACTGTAGTGCAATGCTTCTCAATTATTTTCTGTTACAACCCCCCCTAGCAAGAGGAAAACAATTCGCACCCCCCACTCTCTGCCGCGACTATATATAATATCATTTGTCTATAAAATTGTTATATGTACACCTCTGCATAAAATTATATCCTTTTTAACATTACAGAAAACAAAAAAGAAAGAAAAATAGTTCAACTTACAACAAAGAATAACTTTATTAACATTGTTTTTAGTCTTTAACAGAAAAGATTTGAAGTGCATCAATTTGCCTGAAATTAAAAAAATAAATCCTTGTTTAAACTGTAAACATTTTTGACCGACTTATTGCACCATTTGATACTGAAAAATTAGATTAAATTTAATAAATGATAACAAATTCAAATTCAGTTCAGCAGCATTAACTCAGAAGCACAATATATAAGACACTTTCACCTACAAAACAAAAATCAAAGCAATTAATGTTACGTGAATTTACGCAACATACGCTGAAAAATCTCCAGCGGCTTATCAGCGTGATTGGGGTGTAATGTCTTTAAGTGGCGCCATAATTTATTTGGCCTCATGCTGTCCGCGGCCAGCATTTTTAGACACAATTAAACACACTGGTCTTTCCTCGTCTCCCACTGTAGTCACAGTGAAGCCAAGCGCTACATACGCTTTGTCATATTTCCTTGTTGGCAGCGCCACTGCCAACTACTGTAGTGGATGTGCAATTACACTTGATTGGAGCATGGCAAAAAAAAAAAGCATGTTCCCCAGGATCATACGCGCCCCCCCTGGCATTGCACCGCGCCCCCCCAGAGGGGCGCGCCCCACTATTTGAGAAGCACTGCTGTAGTGGTACAAAAATACTGCTCTGCTCTGGTGGAGTTCATGTCACTAAAGTGTCGGCCTTTCCCTCTGCCGTGGGAGTTCTCGGCCATTCTGCTAGCCTCTGTTTACATTCCCCCAACCTCTAACAACAAGGACAGGGACGGGGCACTGAGTGAACTGAACAACACCATCAGTTAGCAACAAACAGCCCAACCAGATGGGATCCTCACCGTGGCCGGCGATTTCAATTATGCAAACCTCAAGTCAGTGTGCCCACTGCTACACCAGCACATTGACTTTCCTACACAATGAACATACTAGACCTGGTTTACACCACCCACCGAGGAGCATACAAGGCTTCCCTGAGTGCTCCTGACCACACCACTGTTGTGCTATTCTGGCGTTCAGACAAAGGACCAAAGTCACCAGACTAGTTCAGAATCAAGTAAGGGTGTGGCCAGAGGATGCCCCCTCCACTCTTCAGGACTGCTTTGAAACTACGGACTGGGACATGTTCAAGCAGGCAGCCACCTACAACCTTCACATCAACATCCAGGAATACACAGAGACTGTTACTGCATGTATGCCTATTAATGCATAGATCATGTCATGGGGACCAGTACCATCACAGTCCGGGCCAATCAGAAACCATGGCTGACAGGTTACTGAGGGCCCTGAACACTGCCCTCAGTGCAGATGACAAGGCTGGCCTGAGAACAGCTAGGGCCAACAGCTAGGACTGTGGCATCAAAGAGGCAAAAAGGCAGTACACCTAAGGGATTGTCCAATGCTTCAGTGACAGCAGAGACACCAGGATCCTGTGGCAGGGGACTCAGATCATCACGGACTACAAAGCCCGACCACAAACCTGTGACAGTGCCATCACTCTGCTGAACAAGCTGAATGACTTCTTGGCCACTTTGAATCCCTCAACAGCACTCGAGCACAGAAGTCTCCACCTCCTCCAGATGAGCAGGTACTGACCCTGTCTCAAAGATTAACGCTCGCAAAGCTGCGGGCCTGGACAACATACCTGGTCGTGCGCTGAAAGACTGTGGCGCAGAACTCAATGGTGTCCTTACAGACATCTTCAGCATCTCTCTGAGTCGTGCTTCAAAGACACTATCATCATCCCGCCGGCTGCTCTATCCTGCCACAATGACTACCGTCCCGTTGCACTGACCCCCATCATTATGAAGTGCCTCAAGCAGTTACTCATACAGCGCATCAAATCCATTCTCCCTCCCGCCCTGGACCCCTACAAGTTTGCATATCGGGCCAACAGGTCCACAGATGATTCAAAGCTTTATTGTCATATGTACAGTATGGAAAAAAGTTTCCCTGTACAATGAAATTCTTACTTTGCCGCCCAGCACAGGATGCCACGCGTAATGTAGCAACAGATAAATAGATAGATAAATAAATGAATAAGTAAATAGATAGATAGATAGATAGATAGATAGATAGATAGATAGATAGATAGATAGATAGATAGATAGATAGATAGATAGATAAAGAAGTTGTGATACTCTTTGATACTAGGGAAGAGATGATGCTCCAGGATCTCCACCACAGTCAACTCAACTCTCAACCATATGTGAGGATGCTGTTTGTAGATTTCAGCTTGACATTCAACACCATCATCCTCCACCAGCTGATACAGAAACTGGACCAGCTTCGATGTAATACCTTGCTGTGCAATTGACTGTCGGACTTTGTGACTGAGAGACCACAGGCAGTCCGGGTCGGTGGGAACACATCCAGCACCATCACCCTGAAGAAGGGCACCCCAAGGATGTGTGCTCAGTCCCCTACTCCTCACCCTTCTGACCTACACACCAGAGCACAGTACCCTGTCCTTGTCAAGTTCTCAAGTTTACGGCTGACACAACTGTGGTGGGTCTCATCTACAATAATGATGAGTCCAGCCACAAGGGAGGTGAGACAACTGACCACATGGTACAGAGACAACAGTCTCACTCTCAATGTGGAGAAAACAAAGGAGATTGTTGGCAACTTCCAGAGAGCGCACACCCAGTACCCTCCACAAACTCACCAATGCCTCTACTTCCTCCGCAAACTGAGCTAGAGCCAAAGCCCCAGCCCTCATTATGCGCTGCTTTTACCGGGGCACGATCGAGAGCATCCTATAACTGTATGGCATGGTGGTTGTTCAGCGTCCTGCCATGCGACCCTGCAACACGTAGTGAGAGCAGCTGAGAGGATCATCAGTGCCCCACTCCCTCCCCTACGGGACATTTACAACACAAGCCTGTCCCGCTAAGCACTCCAAATTGCAGCTACTCAACCCATACACAGCTTCTTGCCGTCGAAAAAGACTGAGGAGCCTCCGGCCGAGGACTTGCAGGCTAAGTAATAGCTTTATCCATCAGGCTGTTAGGAAGCTGAACTCTCCCACTCCCCACCACCAACCCTCTGTTTACTCTGCCCCCCTCCGACAGTGGTCTTATATATCCTCCCACTCCCAGACACACCCAGCCCCTCACTCTACTGAGCCACCCACACACATACTCAGCCACCTGCCTCACTTAAGCCACTTTCAGCCACCTTTGCATTGCCATTTGCACTGCCGTTGTACTTTACAGTGCCATTGGATTTGCACTGCCGTTGTGTACTCCCCTTACATTGCTCTGTACATTTCATGTTCTTTTTACATTTACTCTCATCTGTATTCTGTTACGCACAGTGGATGAGAGAGGAGCGCAGTTTCAGCCTTTTTTTTGCATTTTTTTCTCATGTAATTGCGCATCATGTTTGACAGGCACAGAGATTGTTGCAAGTGGTATAAGACCTCCTCTTGCTGCCGCTTGGCACCACAGGCTGAGCTCAGCCAGGCAGTAGCCTACCTTCTGCCAAACACGGAAATGATAAAACACTCATGCTCCATTTTCTCCATTGAGTTGTGGGTCAGGTTTAACGAAGCGTGAGGCAAGGAGGGAGGAAGTCGGTCAGCTCGGCCAGGACTCACCTTGCTTGAATTGAAAGGTCGGCTCCAATCCTCTGTAATGTTCTGATTCCATTAATTTCGTTTAATTTAATTTCAATTCAGTTCAATTCAATTCAATTCCATTTTATTTGTATTGCACCAAATCATACAAGAAGTGATCTCAAGGTGCTTTCAAAGATAAAGTTACCGACAGAGACCCAACACATTTCCCCTATTAGCAAGCGATAGGTGACGGTGGCAAGGAAAACCTCCCCTTTAGTGGGAAGAAACCTCAGACAGACCAGGCTACAGGTTGGTCGCCATCTCCCTTGACTGGTTGGGTTGAGAGAAAGAGAGAGAGAGAGAGAGAGAGAAAGAGAGAGAGAAATAGGAGAGAAAGAGAGACACGGGGAGAGAGAGAGAGAGAGAGGTATACAGATGCACAGCAGTACACAGTTCAGTATGGCACAGTAAAGTAGTAGTGACAAGGTTACAAGTGAATCTAGCATATTGAAACTGTAGGTATAAATGTAAACAAGACATGTGGATCAGGGGCAAGGCCTGGATGCTTTGGCGATTTGTCATTACAGCAGCGCATCAGTCACCGCTGGTCATGCTCCGTCTACAATCTGTGGATTGACAAAGCAGGAGACACAAAGACTATGAGGAAGAGGCCAAGTTAGTAACATGCATGAATCAGGTATGGATGCACACAGGTAAGAGAGAGAGGAAGAGGGGAGGGAGAGGAAATGACAGAGGCTCAGTGCACTCAGCTGTCTAAATCTACAACAGCCCTAACTGGGTTTGATTTTAAGTTTTATTGAAAAGGAAAGTTTTAAGTGTACTCTTAAAACTCTTCTCCTTGTTAACGAGGCGCACAATAATCAGGCGCCATCGTACCTTAAACAGCTGATCTTGCCTTATCATCCAACCAGAGCTCTTCGATCCGAAAACACCGGGTTATTAGTGATCCCCAAAATCAGCAAGAGTAGAATAGGGGGCAGGGCCTTTTAGCTATCAGGCTCCTGTCCTGTGGAACCATCTTCCTGCTTCAGTCTGGCGGGCGGATACCCTCACTGCTTTTAAGAGTGGGCAAAAAACTTTCCTTTTTCGATAAAGCTTATAGTTCGACAAAACTATGCGACTAGAAACAGATGACACACTGAGCTCTCCTCTCCCCCTCTTCCTCAATCTCCCCTCCCTCTCCGCCTCAAATACACCCATCCACCCTTTCCTGCATCCTTGTCTGGTAAATGCATGTTACTAACTGGGCTTCTTCCCCAAAGTGTTGTCTTGTGCTTTATTACCCTGTTGCCGGCAAGTAGAACACTAACACTGATAACAGACCTCCGAACATCTGGGTCCTGCTGCTGCCTGTGCATCCCTACACCTGTGCATACCTGTGTCTGTCTCTCTCTGTCTCTCTATCTCTCTCTCCTTCCCTCGCTCCCCCAACCCAACCAGTCAGGGCAGTTGACCGCCTACCTGTAGCCTGGCCTTCCCGAGGTTTCTGCCCTTGGGGGGAGGTTTCTCCTTACCACTGTTGCTAATGGGGGATGTGTTGGGTGCCTGTGTGTCCATCCCATAGCCCCTGCCTGTTTACATGCTGAGGAGCACCACCTGCTCCATCCTGTAAAGCGCCTTGAGATAACTCCTGTAATGATTTTGCGCTTTACAAATTAGATTGAATTGAAATTGAATTGAATTAAAAGTAGTGAGTGTGTCTGCCCCCCCAGACTGAAACTAGAAGACGGTTGCATAGGAGAGGAGTTTGATAGTGCAAAGCTCTGCCTCCCATTCTACTTCCACTACTTCTAGGGATTGCAAATAGCCCTCCGTTCTTGGATCGCAGAGCTCTGGTTGGATGATAAGGCACCATCAGCTCTTTAAGATGTGATTGTGCTTGATCATTGAGAGCCTTGTTGGTGGGGAGGAGGATTTTAAATTCTATTCTTGATTTTATGGGCAGCCGATGCAGAGACTCTATCTAACACAGGAGAATTAGGCCTTAGCGTCTTGTGGCCTGATGATAGAGAATTACAGTATCCAGCCTGGAAGTAACAAAACCATGAACCACTTTTTCAGCATCTTTTAAAGATAGCATGTGCCTTACCTTGGCGATGTTACGAAGGTGGAACAAGGCAGTTCTTGACATTCGTCTTATGTGCTAGGTTAATGACATATCTTGATCAAAGATAACACCTTGATTTTTTACAATAGTGCTGGAGGCCAAGGTAAAGCCATCCAGAGTAGCTATATCATCACAAAGTGTATTTCTTAGGTGTTCAGGACCATCAACAATAGCCTCAGTTTTATATGAGTTCAGTAACAAAATTACAAGTCATCTACATTTTTATGTCCTTAACGACAATAACAATAAAAATGGATAGAAATTCCTCAAATAAACTATTGCCCTGAAGGTAGTCACACAACTGATTGGCGACAACTTTCTTCAAGATCTTGGAGAGAAACGGAAGGTTAGAATTAGGCCTGTAATTACCTAAAATCCCAGAATCAAGAGTTTGTTTTTTGTTTTTGTTTTTAAAGGGAAATACGTCTTTGAGCTGACCAGTTGGTAAAGCGTGTAACATACAGGTTGATGGCCCAGCTGAGGAAATCATCTTGCTTAGTACAGGCGATAAGGGAGAAGCAGTCTAGGAACGGACCCTGTTGCAAGGGCCGTGGACCTCAGGTTACACCCTGTGTACCTGTGTTTGAGGGAATGAGATCATTACTTTTGCCTGTTATTACTACAGTTTTATCATTGAAGACTCTCATGAAGTCATCACTGCTAAGATCTATAGGAATACATGGGTTGGTAGATTCATTACTTTGAATCAGCTTGGCAAAGGTTCTGAAAAGGAACCTTGGTGTATTTTTATTTTCCTCGATTAGGAGTATTAGGTGGCTCTGGCATTACAGAGGGCCTTTCCAAAGGGGTTCAGGCTGTCTTGCCAGGCTAAGCGAGATTCATCTAACTTAGTAGAGCGCCGGATCCTCTCGAGTCTCCAAATGGTTTTCTTCAATTCATTGGTCTGTGAGTTATGCCATGGAGCTTGTCTCTTCCATTCCATCTTTTCCTTTTTTATAGGAGCAATGGCATCGAGCGTCATTCACTGTAAGCTTACAGTACTTTCAACTAGCTGATCTATACTTGAGGGACTAAGACTAGTGAAGGACTCCATGGATGGAGTGAGACAAAGAACTGATGGAATTGCCTCCCAACTCTAGTTACAACATTGTCCGATATGCATCTAGTGATAACAGTTTTGTCCAGGGGTGTGTAATCCCAAAGAGGGAATTGAAGAGGGTTACTAAGCAGTCTGATAGAGCAGGATTCTGAGGGAGAACCACCAAGTGCTCAACTACAGTACCTTACATCAGGACAATGTCGAGAGTGTGATTAAGAAGATGGGTTTATTTAACAACTGGGAGAAGCCAGTAGTGTCCAGCAGTGAAGGAAAGGCGGTGATAAAGCTATCATTCTCAACATCCATATGAATATTGAAATCACCGACCATAATCACCTTATCTGTCTTGAGAACTAAACACTATAGAAACTCAGAAAATTCACCTAGAAACTCGGAGTACGGGCCCGGGGGCCAGTACCCTGTTACAAAAAGACATCTACCTCCTGGTCTCTAATCTGAACGAGTCTTGTCACTAGTTAGTGAACTTGGCCATATTTCTAGAAATAATAGGTGCACCCTCCAAAGTTGGATGTATGCTATCCCTCCTAATCAGGCCAGATTTTCCTCAGATGGTCTGCCAATTGTTTATGTATTCTACATCATTAACTGGACACCACCTCGACAGCCAGCAGTTTAAGGATGACATGCGACTTTACATGTCATCACTGGTCACGCCTGGTAGGAATCCAGAGAAATCTTTGTCTTCAACATTGTTTTTGGGTAGGTGCATTGCAATTCAACATTAATTTTTGTGACCTCTGACTGGCGTAGCCGTGTGCCGCAGTCATGAATAATAATTTTGTCATATTTACGCTTATCCCTGGCCAGTACTTTAAAATATGATTCAATGTCGCCCGCTCTGGCCCGGGAATACACTTGGGTTCGGTCTATGGCATTGCAGCTTTCACATTTCGTACTATGGAGCTGCTGATGATAAGACTTTGTTTCTCAGCCGGTGTGTCGCTGAGTTGGGAAAATCTATCAGAAACGCGGACAGGCTGGCGGACCACGGGCTTCGGTTTAGGGCTGTGCTTAGCTGAGTTCCCGGCTGCTCGGGAGCTGCCGGGGGCCAACAGAAGCTAAGCTATGGGGTTGGCCAGCTACAGTAGCTAGTGATTGACTCTCCACGGTGCAGAGTCGAGTCTCTAGCTCACTTAGCCTCGCCTCCAACCCTACAAATAAACTACATTTGTTGCAGGGATTATTATTATTGCTAAATGAGGCAGAGGAGTAACTCAACATATGGCACACTGAACAGGAGTGAGCAGGAGAGGAAGAGGGAGGGAGAGAGGCCATAGCTGAATGATAAAGCAAGTTTGGAAGGATCGCTAATAAGAGTCAGACAACTAAGCTTTAGCAAAACCAGAGACGGTAACAATCTATAACGTGAAAAGGGCACTTGTAATGAAGGGTATAGCAAAACCAGGGTTTAACAGAAATATGCAGAGAGGCTATCCGTGACTCGACACACAGATAACTGTAAATGACAGAATAGGCTCCCCGTAGCAGCCAGTCGTAGTTCCACACACATCCCAATCTACACCTCAAAGGAAATTCTCAACACCGCAATGTCACTGACGACCCTCAAATGAATACACATGACAGAGCTGAGTGGCCGGACACATGATTAGAGAGAGAGGTGAAGCATGCAGGAGACAGAGAGGACGTGACTAATTCCATATAAGAAATGCATGAAAACAGAAGGATGGAGGGGATGGAAATAGGGTAAGGTAAGGCTAAGCAGACGAGGAAAGAACAGAGGAAAGATGCTAGTTTTGGTAAAAGAAGAAGCAACAGCAGGGTGGCGGCCATGAAGAGATTGATAGGCAGTGCTTGGCTGCTGTCACTATGGGGTGATGTGCCAGATGATGGCAGCCACTGAATCAACAAGTGCTCTGGATGTCTTCCAGATACAGTCAGATGAACTCTCCCCCATCTCCCTCACACTCTCTAATTCTCTTCCTACTTACTCTCCTTAGTATGTCTATCCCCTCTTCCTCTGGTCCAAGCAGGCGTGCTTATACTTGTTTCCACTGATGGGGAAAACCCCATCCTTGCCCCCTCTTTCAGAACCCAAGAGACAAATTAAGGTCACAATGAGTAAGAGGCCGGTGTGGCAGAGTCATACGATCACATAGCAACTCAGCACATTCTCAAGAAAACTGCCGAGTGCATCTATTCCAGTGGGTCTCTAGGACTAAACATTTGCACTCAAACATGAATTACTGTAGTTATCAGGAACACTGCCGTGTATGTACAACCAAATAACCCCAGTCTACTCGTGGAACCCTGTTTCATCCTGTCTAAGTTGTTTCAGTGACAGTCAGGAAAAACTGTGCTGACCAAGTGTTTCAGGCCAACCTTCATTTTATGAGTATCTGTACTTTTACAGACCTTTAGCCTGTTTTAGATCCTGAACCTTTGATCCAGGTCACCTGTCGAATTTCTGTACCATACACACCATACCCACCTAATAAATTCATGCATTCCACAGGAGTTCTAAACAACTGTATGGCTGGTTTAATTTGTGCATGTGGCTGTCCAATTGATCCTCAAGAACATGGACAAGCGAAGCAAAGCAGTAGGAGAAATTGTGGGATCAATTAGACAAAATGAGGTCGACCGTCTGTTGATTCATTCACCCTTTTCATCTTCGCTCTTTCTGTTCATCCTCCTTCTTATTCTTACGCTGTTCCCATAGGTAAGAATGACATCTTCGGCGAGATGATCCACCTGTTTGCCAAACCTGGGAAGTCCTGCGCAGACGTGCGAGCTCTTAGTTACTGTGACCTCCACACCATCCAGAGGGACGAGATTGTGGAAGTGTTAGACATGTACCCTGAGTTTGCTGACCACTTCTTCACTAACCTGGAGCTGACGTTTGACCTTCGGGATGAAAAAGTAATGGGTTTCTGGGGTTTTTACAAATACCAATCCAACCTAAAACCAACAAGTACTGAAATCACTCACCTGTCACAGTAGTCTGACCTCCTCTGTAAGCTTTCCTAGGACATGAAAAATCTATTTGGCATCAGTGATGGCTCCATTTTTTGTTCAGCCTTGATGCGTTTGTGACCTTACAACACCGTTACGTTGATTGAACTCTTATGTTCTTCCTTTCATTATGGCTTAGTGTTCTTGTTGCAACAGCAGCCAGTGGGTTGTTGATTTACTTTCAGTGATGCCCCATGAGTATTGTTCAGCACCAGCAAACCAATAGTGCTATAGAATTAGATTAGCTTTACGTTAACCTCTCATTAAGAGTATGGTAGTTTGACATTCCTGAGTACCACTAACCAACAAACTCAGTGGCGTCAGAAAGTTTTCCAACAAGCATTGGTCTGCTTTTTCTATATAACATCTTTAGAAATGGGGAGAAGAACTGGCAGAGTCATTATTTTACTCTTGTGCCAAAGAGATGTGACTGCCATGATTCAGGAACTAATGCGCCTCAATGTACCTCTCAGTTCCCACTATTCATTTGCTGATGGTCTCACGCATGTTATTGCAACATGCAATTGGCCTGCCTGTCTGGAATTTTGTGATTTCCCTCCTTCAGAGTATCCTTAAATCAGTGGCTCTCAACCTTTTTGGAGGTCCTGAACCCCACCAGTTTCATATGTGCATCCACCGAACCCTTCTCAATTGGAACAAGCGTGGCGTGTCATCACAAATCATATGAGTCGGGTGTTTGTCTTTACCCCCATCGAACCTCTGAGACTGACTCACCGGACCCTACGGGTTTGATTGAACCGAGGATAAGAACCAGCGCCTTCAATGGTTATACAGGAAACTACATGAAGTAGTTGTAACAAAAGCTTGAATGCTTATTTCAACCTATTCTCGTGCACTTACTGGCAGACACTTAATGTAGGTAAAGCAATTTGTGTATGTTTGGTGTGTGTCTGTGTCTGCCAGTTTGTAGAGGGAGGATTTTACCATCAGAGGACATGATGCAGGCCATAATTTAGATAGTTGAGCACAAAGTACATTTTAATCTGGTATGTGGCGTGATAAAGAATGAATAGAAGTCCACATTTTCTCTTGATTTTTACTCAAGGCTGAACTCATGAGAAGGACGAAGTGGATCAACGAAGCGTTGTCCTTTTATCATTCCATCTCTGTTGCAGGCAAGCCATGCTCATGCAGCCATGTCCAACTCTGACAACAGGTGTCGCAGGCGAGTGTCCTACCAGAGGAAACTGTCCACAGGTCAGACCCAAATCTCAGTTTATGTCCTGATGTCCATGCTGTTGTTCTGGTTTCCAAATGTGGTGCAGTTACAGCCATAATTTCACTGGAAGTAATGCTTTACACAGATAAGCATATGACAGACATACACAAACACAGGACAACATTATGACAATTGTAGTGAACGCTTAGCATAGACATTTTAGGAGGACGTCTTGTGTGCCTTGAAGACTTTGTATCGTTAATTCTGTGAATGATATGAGTGACTGTACGGAGAAGTTGTGTAAAGACAAACATATACCTGCCTGCAAAGTAGCCACACAACACCACCAAGCCTGTCAGTTACATAATCATACTGCTGTATGTAACAAGGTCCTCACATATTTTTAGGGAGCTTATGTGAAAGCAAGCTCGGACACTCTGAGACAGAGGACCATCTATTCAGTGGCACTTGGCTGATTCAGTCATATGTAATTGGTCACCATGGTAACCAGGCCACTGAACAGTATCTCATCTCCAGATTTAACACGAGACAGGACAAAGAATGCACCCTCACTTTTTTTGGCAGACATTGCGTCCTGCCAGCACGGCTTCCGATTTTGTAGCTGTCGCGAACACTCCCACAATCTGATATCTTGTGGCTTATGATGTGACAATGCATCCCTGCACAGTGTTGTCTTCTGTTGCATCTGAAGTGGTTGTCTTTTGTTGGACTCACACTCAAAAGGCTCATAGCTTATTTTTTCCACTCCCAATGTTTTACCTCACCTCAACTCTGAAGCAAAATACGCAGCCACCTGTTCCCAGAGCTAATGAGCCACCTCCCCAGAGGATGTCTCCATCTCTGCCACCATCACTGTTCCCTCAGCACATTTCCTGATTACCATTTCTCTCCTCAACCTCGCTCCTCGTAGGCCAGGAGGTGGCGATGGGGCACTGCAACACCAAGGAGAAGAGGCCAACCCATGCTTCACGTTTTGCTGCAACTACTGACCAGCTCGACAGGGTCTCTGTAGGGGATGGGAGCCATGAGGAGGAGGAGGAAGAGGAGGAAGGCAGGGAGGAGGAAGAGGAGCAAAGGCCACTTTGCTCTGGTGTGCTGGGGTACCCAGTGGTGCGAGATCACACCCTGGGCCATGAACATAACAGCGTGCCAGACACACAGGCTGCAGACGAAGTACAGAGTCAGACATATAGAGGTGATGATGACAGCTTAAGTCAGCCTGAAAGTCTATTTTTACTCTTTTTATTTAGACAGCTTTATTTCGAGCAGCACAAAGCTTGTTTTTTGTCTCTGCGCGACAGTCTTAGCCACCCAATGTAGTCATCCCAAAAAAAACAGAGGAGATGATTATTTTAGAGACAAAAGTGTTTTCACTCACCACATTTTTGAGGACTTTCATCATTCAAAATGTTGTTCAAAAAAGGCTTGGATTTTCAATTTTGAAGCAGCCTGATATTGACATCCAGCTGCAGAATTGTATTGAAGCTCCGAATAAGGATTGTGTCATCATAATGATAGCTAAAACTTGCATGGTTTACATGTCCTAAGAGGATTAAAACTGAGCAGCCCTCGTCATCTCTGACCAAAACACACCATTTACAGGTGAGCTCAGAGAGTGATCGCCCTACACCGACATGAAAGGGGGTTAAACAGAGTTAAACTGTCAAGCAAGGCCTCATGAAGGTCCGGCAACCAGGGAATTGTAGCTTTAGCCATCTGCCTAATTTAAGTTGGTAAACCAACAGAGTCTGTGGCCTCTGTTGACCTTCTGAGGGAGAGGAAAAATTTCAATATGTTAGCCGAAGTCTCAACCACATTCATAAGTCCTCCACAGTAAGGAGAAGAGAAGTAAAAGTTAAGGGATGACCAGGAAAGAGGAGATATAGGCATAGACGAAAGGAATACGGCCGTTGAAATTGGTGGGTTGAGGATCGAGTGAAGTTGGAGGATTTATGATGGTTGGTGAGGCAGCAGTGAGGAGAGGGAAGGGGTGGTGGTGAAGTGTTTGTGGTGGAGTGTGACGATGAAAATGATGGTCAATACACCCATGTGCTGGCATTGTATACTCAAGAGATGCTGTCCCAATAACACACATCATTACTTTGTGCATGTATGTGTGTGTGTCCGCATACATTCACTCAGAGGAATGGGTGTGTGAGCATCCCCTTCAAGATGCAGAGGAGTTGGCACAGTGCCAGGAGGCACCAGCCACGGAGGACGACAGTGACACGGAGCTGACATATGGGGAAGTGGAGCAGCGGCTGGACCTGCTGCAGCAACACCTCAACAGGTGTGTAGAGTCAAAGGTCACATGGTGGCCTCATCCCAAGTCACAACCTGTCATTTGGAGCAATGACGTGCAGTGAGGGTTGGGGTTGGGGAGGCACTGACTCACAAGACAGATTTACAAACACATAGGATAGAATGAGAGAATAGGAGCGAATAGGATGGTGAAAACCATTTTAAAACACCAGCGCCTCTGTATATTGCATTATATCTTACCCTTGCTTGTAAATGAAGTCCATTCGCCTGAATGTGAGCAGTTGATAGTTCATGTTTGTCAAGGCGTCTTGGCAAGTTTTTCAAGTCACAAAACCCCGCAAGGGTCCACACAGTCTCACTCATTGAGAATAAAAGGCAGGGAAAGCAGAAAAGACGTTTTTTTACAGCAAAGCCACAAAGCCAGTCTTTACGTATATACCAATCCGTTTGAAAAGAACGAGTAGTTTCCCGTCTATTCTCGACTCCCGTCGTTTGAAGCAAACCTCGTAGTTCTGGCGTCGGTCTCCCAGTATTATGACTTCTTGCTTTGACTGAAAGTCCAGCTTTGATAAATGTCTTAGTTTAGAAATCAAATCCTCCATTTTCAGGACGAGAAATGACAACTTGTCGCTAAGCTCTACAGCGTCGCACAGCACACTTCTTGTGTTTACTTTTTGTACACGGGTTAGAGTTCACCGTGACCTGGCTTCCTGAGGCAGAGATACTGCCTGCCTCAAGGCAAACATTTTCACTGTGGATTTATGTCATATCAATAAGATGTAAGTATTACACACATACGTGAAAGACATCACCGAACACCATGGAAAAGAAGAGGTATCCTTTTATTACATAAAAGTGTCCTCAACCATCATATTGGAAACATACACAGAAATGGGAACAAGCACGCGCCATTTGCACGCGCTCAATCCAGTTTCCGAGTGATTGCGCAATCTGGACGGAGGCTCGGCTGTCCGTGCCTCACTTCTCGTCTCCCAAGGAGACTCTGTTTATTCAAGCAGGAAATACAGAATTTTCAGAATACAGAATTTTTACTATAAAAATGGTCAAAATATATTAACAACCACACCAAAATCATAGTCCAGAAGACAAATATAAAAACTTCTGTTATTTTATTATTTCGTTTCTTTTTCCTCCCATGATGACAGGGAAGGCACAACACCTGCCTCCCCTGACTGCACGTCACTGATTTGGAGGGAGTTTCTTTGGCTCTGAGAAACATGCAGTCTCTCCATGTCATGTTTTGCGCTGTCAGAGGCAAGATGTGGAGTAATCAAAATGAAAACATGCTTACAGGTGTAGCATCCATATTTAGCTGCACGTATAAATCACAGTTTGCTGTGTGCAATATCGCGTATTTTTCTGCACATGCTGGTCACTTAAGGACTGAAAATGTTTGTGCTGCTCTTGTTCACATTTTGATGTGGACTGCCACGCAAAGATATCACATACTGTAACTGCAAAAAGTCCTACTTTGGCACCCAAGACCTGTAGCGTGTTAGGCCTGCAGAGGCAAAAGAAGCACCAATGTCTAATACTGCTGTCCAGTGTTTGAATTTGATATTACAACCAATCCACAAATGATCATTATTAATTATTACTTTTAAGTTCAAAATAAGTAATCAGTCACCGTCAAATTCAATAATGATGCTTATGCCAACAGACTAGAGTCTCAAATGACAGCTGATATCCAGGCCATTCTGCAGCTCCTCCAGAGGCAAACGGCCACAGGCCCCCCAGCCTATAGCATCGTCACCTCCAGCCAAGAGTATCAGAGGCCAGCCAGGGTGCAGCCCCTGCCAGTGGATCAATGCCAGGGCACCACAGGACTACAGGTAAAGAGATTGAATCGTGTTCACTGGGATTGACCTTACCTTCTTTACAGATACTCCATTTTGCTCTCTTCTCCTCAGAGCCAAGATCCATCACAGAGCAAATCCAAAGAATTCTCTGCCATCCCTCTCAGCACAGAAACTCTCACTGACTTTCTGGACAGAGAGACAGACATGGAGAAGAGACACAAACCGAACCATGCTGCTGCCACCTCTTCAGAAGAGCACCAGGGGCTGCGCTCACTCTGCCCATCAGGCCGACAGGGCTCGCTGGCTGATGACGCACCAGTTGCCTCAGGAATGTTGGGACTCCACAGGCCAGTGTCAGACCCAGGACTCCTGGGAAAGTAGAACTCTGCCTTCCTAAACTTGCTGCCTGCCCCTAACACCGGCCAAAGCACTTCCTCCCTCCCTCACCCTACTGGTGGTCCTCTTAAGCTTGACTCAGGGTGTAAGAAAGAGACTGAATATGCAAAGGGAAAACAAAAACTATAGACTCTCTTCCGTTCTATTTTAGCATTGCCTCTGCCCCCCTTTGCTCTCACACAATCACACAATGTGATTTAGGTGTAAAAAAAAAAATCCATTTATACGGAGGTATTTATACACTACTTAATGCCTAAAGGCATAATTTACCATGTATATATATTCAGCACATCACTGCAACAGTCACACTTCGAACCAAACAAGCTTTTTCTCACATAAATATGCATGTCCTCTGCTTTTTCCTCTCACTGTCCTTTCCTGATGCATGGTAAACACTCCTAAACACACGCCCGCACAGGCAACTAGAGGTCTAACATGACCTCAACATGCTTAAAGATGACCGTAGCAACCACAATTCTTGTTCAGTAGGCCTTCCCTCCCTACATTCCCTCTCTTCCCACTCCAGTTCCGCACCTCTGTACCTTTCAGCAACTCTTAGCCATCCCAGAGTGCTGCTTTAGGGACCTGTCCGTAATATTTTGCGTGCCTACCTGTACACCACATTGCCAGGATTAGTTTGTTTGGATTTTGGAAGTGCAACGGGGCCAAGTAATAACTTGAGTGGAAGCTGCATTAGCTTCTCATAGCACAAACTTCTGAGCAATAATGACCAGGTACAAGAACATAAGTTGAGGACCCACACAGGATTCTAGAGAGAAAATAATCTAGAAATATTTTTCTACTTCTGAAATTGAAATTGGGAAAAAAATGTTAGATGTGGGATGGAAAGATGTGATTTGCTGACAAAAGAAAAATAATTAAGAAATGAAACACAGGCAATTTTAAGAATATCTCAGATGGAAAATGTGTTCACTGTTGACTTGAGGGGCACAATGTAACATGGCATCCCACCTCCCTAAGTACTGCATGAAGAGTTTGCTGCAGTTTTCAGCATGACCAACAGTGGGCGAAGTCGTTGCACCTGAGGCAGATCCCACCGATACCACTTTACATGTTTTGTTTCAAATTCTTAACACATATAGGCTAATTCCCTGAGCCCAATTCTGAAACCAAATCAAGGAATTCAGTCACACATTGAAAACTTCTCTGAACAGAATTTTTGTGATATGTGAGGATCGTAAAGGGATTGTCATTGCCCGAAAAAAGAATTACAACTCATAGCTCTGACTCTGCAAAATGCTGCCCCTTTCTTTGACATGTTTCTTCAGTTTTCCTGAATTAGATTTTGCCGGTCTGTCATATTTACATTGCCGAAGCATGGCTGAGGCGATCTAGTCAGAACACAAACATCTGGAATTCCACAACCATAACAGAAAAACCCACTGGTTATATTTTTTACTCAAATCTGCTGTGCGTGCATGTTTTAGGTCTTCCAACACCTTCCTAACATATACATTTTTGACAAGAAAATTCCTTTTCAGGGTAATTACAAAGACATGTTATCGATGCAGGTTGAGGAAGAAAATGCTCTGCCCAGCATAGCCTTATTTTACTCACCTGCTCTCCTTGACCACGCATTATTATAATTCCCAAGGTAGATTGCAACTGCTGAGACATGTACATTGTTAGATTAACACTGAACTGCGTGATGAAAAATAATGAATCATTTCCACTTTTTTCTTGTCATGATATTTTTTGAGATGTCACAATTTCCAGGACTCGCACTGCAAAGACACTGGACTCAACAAGGCTACAAGCAAGTCTTGACCAAGCTGTGTTTGTGAAGAAAGCTGCAGTGCATCTAGTCAGAGGGATTTAGAGATACCACTTATTTTTCTAAATTAAAATGTTTCTTTTGCCATTATTTTTCTACCAATGATTTTCAAAGACGTGTTTGGGCCTCGGCAGACCACCAACGCTTGATTGGGATGGTTCGGGTTGTGATGCAAGGCCTCTCAATGTAGCAAGCAAGACGTCTGGCTCATGCTGTATAGACTTGATTGTCTGCAGTTGATGTTGCGTGTTCATCTCAGATTGTGTAGGCGCTAATTCCAATAGGTTTCTCCCACCATTGGGGGGTGAGATATCCCACTGACCAATATGTCAAGACGAGCGAAGAGAGACTCCTGCTCAGTTAGTCCAAAGTGTTGATGGGAGGGTGACGTCCCATTAGCTTTGAGGTGGCTTGCACCTGAATAAAGACAAATATGAGCACAGAACTCTTTAGTTGGTACTTTTCCTTTCCTTCTCAAACACAAACGTTGAACTCAAGTTGCTGAAGCCTTGGCTTGCCCCACACGCCGACTGCTGGACTAGCGTGGGGACTTGGAAACTTTTGCACACAAAATACATAAATTTTGCTGTACTAGATTACAAATGTCTCTTTTTAAAATTTCTGCTGTTCACAGTTGTTTTTATGCATTTTTTAAATGTTTGCCACCGAATTTTATACAATGCTACCCTTAACAGCTGATTTGAATGTTTCAGTTCTTTACTATATTTACAGAAATGATATATTGTGTAAATAGACTTGAGAAAAAATGTGCAATGCGTAAATGAATAAACAGAGTGCATACTGAGTAAAAAGTGGCTTTACTGTGAATGACAAAATACAGTTCAGTACAGTCTTACCTCAGACATTCAGCAAATACAAATTTTTGGCTGTACAAAACAAAATAGCCACATCGACATTTTCATATATAAAGTTTTATATATTTAACACCAGTGTCACTTCGGCTAAGCAGCAAACCTAGGTTCTAAACTGGGTTTGTTAAACATGTGTGATCCAGCGTAATGTGATCACATTATTGCACAAGCAAAAAAAAAAAGCCTGATATTGTTAGTATATAATCATGGTAAATCATGTGTTATCTGGGTCATTGCAGTTAGATTAGCCACATCAGTGTTAATTGAATTCCATACATTCAGGGAATAAAAATGGCACACAGGATGTCATAGATCAGGTCCAATGATAATGATAGCAAGTTACTTGTAGTTCAAGTGGTTTGCTCAGTCAAAAGTACTGGCATCAATTTGCGTTTCTGGAAGTGTGGCGTCAGCGCATCACTCCTTGCTGGTGGTGTGGTTCACTCAGATGGCCATCGTGCAGAGAATGAACTGCAGTGAGAAATATGGAAAGAATGAACATTTTAAGCTTGATGGAGGATGCTGAGCACTGACAGAGGTACTCACATCATCATATTGGAAGTTCACTGATCCCTGCTGCATGGTGTCACGCCTTCTGAAGTTTTCTGGAGATAAAATTTTGGACTGCATCTGCATTTAAGTCGCCACTGGACGCCATGCAAAAATAGGAGGAGCTTTGACTACCTGTGAGGGCACGGATCTTGACGCAGCAGGTCACGTAGTCATCAAAGAAGATGCGCCCATTTTTGTTGTACCGCTTAATGATAGCGCTCAGAGCCTGCGGGCTGATGTGGTATCCTGTCACCAAGGGGAGAGGGATGAATATGAAAGACACGATACAAAGGTGACATTTGATCTTGATACATTGATAGGACTCAAAGGGCACCCTTGAGAAGGTGCCAACGCTGAGAACAAAACCCAATCAGCAAAAATCAAACCCTTACTGATTTCAAATGAATCTAAATTCCACATTAAATCAAAGAGAGTCTCACCCATAGACGTAATTGCTTGAGACATCTCATGAGGTTCCACTGTTCCACTCCTGTCCTGGTCAAACATCATAAAGTTCTGCTTCCAGCCATTCAGCGCTGAAAAGAGCTCCTTGAATTCATTGAAACCCATCTTGCCAGTGTAATCCCTCTGGTCACATTCGATAAAGGCATGACAAACATAATGCAAAGCATTTTGGGTGCATATACCTTCTAAAAAATTGAGTGCAGGTCTAAGGTCCGCATGTTAGTGTCTGGAGGGAAAACTACATCACCCACAAATTAAAAATCATTGAATTTTAGCCTCAAAACTAATCTGCTCTGGCCTTTGTTGTCCAGGTTGTGAGACATTTCAAACAAAATACCACAGTAACTACTATCAAATCCTCAAAAACTGATCTGTGGCCCTACGTGACACAGAAAGGATACATCCAGCATGGCAATCATGATCCTGCAGGCCTCCAGGCTGAATGCTGGAACCAGGGAAAATACATTGTGTACAGAACATTGAACATCGCTTATTAGTTGTGTTTTATTGTGTGCACATATCCTTTGGGGATGTTCATAGTGTATGTATACGGCAAGGCGCTCTCCACATTTGACTTTGCCTTATTCGACGTGTGAACAGCAGAAGCAAGGCCTGTGAACTCACGCGAGTAGCTGCCACTGACACCGCTCTGGGTCAGACATCTCTGGAGTTCCTCAGCGTCAATCTCACCATCCTGCATGGACATGTCAAGGGTAATTAACAACAATCTATTTGTGATCAACCATCTACTATACATGCATGCCACACACACTCACACACCTGCCCTGCTATTGCAGTGAAGTAGCCCCACATTGGATCATTGGCTGGTGGAGCGCCATAAGACATTGGGTAGCCCCCTCCATAAGTGGCATATCCTCCCTGTTGTGGTAGACCTCCCATGGGTGTACCCATGGGACCTCCCATAGGCCCTCCCATTGGGCCACGTGGCATTCCTTGGGGGGGCATGCCCTGTGCTGGGATACCTGGCATTGGTCCCCCATACTGTAAAACATTTAAGTCTACTAAGTCAGTAGGTCAGTAGGTAGGTAGGTAGGTAGCCAGGCGGGCAGGCAGGCAGGCAGGTACTCCGATGGGCGAATGTCGTAATTTGTCGTGAGTCGGGACAAGTGAAGTGAATTACGGGGTCAAGTGAAGCGGCCATTCTGACACACTTATTTCATACCGTAGCTCTCAGTAAAAATAAACTAAACATACTGTCAGCGCTATAGTGGCCAACAGTATAAGTTGAGCAGAAACTGTTACTACAAGGTGGACACTGATTGAATTGAGTAATGGGTTTACGTGTGAAGTCGGATTCATCGTGCAACATTATGTAATCTACAATAGGTCGACAGTACGTGAAAATTCACATGAGTACATCATGCCATCGTATTAAATGTACTCACCCCACCATAACCTGGAAAGGCCATTGGTACAAAATGCGGAAAAAGGATCACAGACTACCGCGTTTCAACGAAGCCTTATTTCAGATTCTCGCTATCGCCACTTCCTGTGTTTGGGAACAATTGGTTTCATCACATCCGAGTTCGTGAGAGGTGTGGAAGATGACTTGACTGATGTCCCGATAACCAATGGTGTGAAAGTATTCCACGACCCGCCTCTGCCCAATACGCACTTGTCCTCTCGCAAAATTTACGGTGTTGCACATTATGCTCTAAACCTAAAGGTTCTAACAGCACGGGTGCAGCAGTCTAACACTGTCTTAACGATCACAATATTTTAGATGTTTTTGTAAAGGTCTCTATCTCGTTCTACGTGGACGCACTCATATTTCTGACGCTTCCCTGTCGTGACGTCAAACCTCTTTAATACGGTGGTTGGGTTTTGTATTTTATTTGTCGCAAAACAAGCGGTAGTATACCAAGTTATCCATCCGGTCGAGCTCGAAAAATACCTGGATGTTCCGGAAACTCAAGGGTGTTTCCCTCAGTCTTCATTCATTTATTTATTTATTCATTTATTTATTTATTTATTTATTGTCGTTACAGTCCGTTACAGCAGCTCGTCTGCTGACGTCAAACGAGGTCTGACGTAATTTTTGAGAACGCGCATGTCATTTCTTTTTCACATCTTGCCCAGTAAACTTATCAGATATTCTTAAAAAATGTTGGCGGCGAGCCTCCAAGCAATTTTCGATAATGTCTTACATTTGAGTCCAGAAGTTAACACCAGTATTGTCATTGCAGAATTATTCATTCTTTTGCAAAGTAAACTACAAATGAAAGTTAGACCTTTGTAATGCATGTAGGCTTGTTGTTTGGGAGTGACTCTTTTTCAAGGCTAGCCATCCGCTCCAAAACTTCCAGTGTGACATATCACTGACGACACAGATAGTACGCGCTGTGTTTATGAAAATGTCGCTAAAGCATCTTAGACAATCAGCCTTTACCAAGACAGTGTTGGGAACCATCAGATTTTAAGCCAAAAATGCCATTAGAACTTTGACTTGTAAATGATCAACACATACTATCTAGAGGTTAAGCCTAACCTCACTGTCCTTCACAAAGTGCAGGCATCAACTGCCTTATATTTAGGCAATCTGAGGAGAAGAGATCCCGTCCACTGCATCCCATCCACTGCATCATCATCTCCTCACATTCCAGTCATAGCCGAAGACTTCAGGCTCTAACATCTGACTCATCCTCACACAACTTTGCTTTTAAATCTGGCTTTTTTGGGGGCAGACTTGGAAAAGGGCCCATTTTTATTGATGACAGTGTGAATTACATTTTGCATGCTGCAGATGCAACATTTCAAAGTCTTCATCTACTCCATTAAAAGGCATCACAGATATCTCTAGTATTTTATCTATCATATTGATTTGCAAGGTTGACCTGTCAACCATTACTGTCACAATGAGTGGCACGAATTCAAACAAGTCATCCCACATTCGAGGGAGACAGCCACCGTCTATTTGTTTGCCAAGGATGTGTGGTCAAGGGAGGACGAGTGCAGAATATGATGTCAGTTACAGGCAAACCTTTGTATTTGTTAAGCTTTTAACAGGCTTTTAGCATTTAGTCAACCCACTGAGCACTTACAGTATGTACTTAGAGAGAATCTTCCATGAACTGTGGCCTTACTTGAAATTGATCATTACATGGGGAACAAAAACACAAAAATTGAAAATAGCCTATGTTTTTTCAACTGAATTATAACCATTTTGTACTGCTGAATCCAAAAATGACATCCACTTTTCTCAATCAGGTCAAGTTTTTATGCTAATTTGATTTAGAAAAATCCAAACTTCCCACAAAATTGATCATATTCTTGTGATATTATCATTTGATTTTTGTCAATATTTATCATCCAAAATAGGTTAAAAGAGAAAAAAATCATTGTCTATCAGAACGTATTCATCAACTGGAGGAATCCTTGTCACTGATGTGAGGAAGTTCATTGAATCATTATGTGTGGCTGTGCTAGCTAACACCATCAACTTGCTCCCTCATCCACAGCAGCGTTACAGAGGCACAATTCATTCTTTGATGTACTTCTTTAATATACAATTCAATTTCACTGCACTTACTTTTAATCAACTGGGAAGTTGCCTCAAGAGGGAGACTGCAGCTCTTCATTTAACCGACTTGTTTCTGAAGGGCAGTTTACTGCTCAAATAGGGACTCTGGGAGATAATGGGCTTCTATTTCTTGCTCATAGGCACTTTGTCATGTCTCAGGCAATCAACCCAGCAACTTGCTATTCAGGTTTAAGTTGAGAATTGTATTGCTCCATTAAATGCATGACAGTGCTGGCATTTCCTGTCTAGCATGTTCCATTGACAGTAACAGTTCAGAGAGTCACCAAACTAGAAAATTCTTGTGTGTGTGTGTGTGTGCTCCGCTGAATCCCTGACACTGTGTTCGATCGAACCCAGGTTAAGAAACACTGATTGAGAGGATCGGAGAGATGATTTAGTATATTAACTACATCACCTTATGGCGTCAGTTCATCAACGATTAATAGTCACAATTAGAGTATCAGAGCTACCAAATGTGATTCATAATTGAGTTAAGCATCGATCTAGGAATCCTCCACTGTCAAAACCCCGAGCGCTGATCCAAATTAAAAACTTCATTTCCCAGTCTCCACCGCTCGACTGACGCTCTAACAAAGTGGTCCCCAACCCTCATTGCGCCATGGACCGGTTTAGTTTCAGAGGATATTTTCACGGAGCGGTCAAGCGTTGCGGACACTTAGCGGAAGTGTCGTCAGCGGTTGCTGTTGCTGTGGTTCCCCCTTAACTGCGCGAGATGTGTGTGACTCTCCCGCGGAAAAGTGCCACAGCGCCACAGAATTAGTTGTCCAAACTTCATGTTCTTACGGAAAAGGGTCCTTATTATTGCCCGTACAGTAGTGGATAGTTCGGAGGGAAATAAAGTGCTGGATCGCAGGCAACAGAAAACCTCTGTTGCTGTTTCAATGTTTTTGTGTATTTACCCGGGCGACTTATTACCGCTGAACGCGCTAGCTTGGCGAGCTAGAAGCTAGCGCACTCTCCGTACCGAGGTTCGGGACCAGAGGCAGATGTTCAGTTGCGTATGTGACCGAGGCAAGCACCTTGGCATACACGTCAAAGCAGAGTCGTTGACAGATGTGACGGAGAGAATCCGGTCACCTTCCACAATAAAACGTCGTTCAGACCCAGATCGTGAATAACACGGAAATTGTTGAAGTTCTGCATCCTTTCCCCGCGGCCCAGTACATACTGACCACTGCAGCAGATCTAATGAACGCAGTAGTTAGAAAAAATAATTCCCGGCAATAATAGCAGTAGGATTATGTATAATAATTACACTGTCGATATCATGATGTTGAGGATAAATACTCGAGGCAAGTGTGACAATAGTTGAGCCTACATCGCTGTTATAGTCATGGTTGAGTTGTAATTGCAACGCAAATAATGATAATGATTTTATGGGCATTATTACTGCCATGTTTTCAATAGGAGGAAGTATGTAAATTTACCTTTTTACAACTTTTGTGACCAACCCAATTAAAAAGGTGCAGTGGACTTCAAAATTTAAAGTCAAGTCCACAACAAACAAATATCTGTCGTTCCTTTGAGATAACTCCTGCTATGATTTGGCGCTATACAAATTAAATTGTATTGTATTGTATTGTATTGTATTAAGTTTGTACGAAATATAATATAAATATTATAAACGAAAAATAATAATTGATCGCACATTGCATGCGTGGCAGATTTGCTTTTGAAGAATGTTACCACCACAATCAATACCCGTTTGGATTTTAGTAAAACACAACTGCTCTCAGCGGTCAATTTACGGGGGACGAATCTCATCGTTGCGCCATATCAGCAGGGTGTCGTGGGATTCTCACGCACCTGGTTTGGGCTGACGCGCAGAGATGAACTTTACACCGCTGCAGACTTTTACAGTTCCACCTTTGAGACTGGGGTATGGATAATGTTTAACGTCTAACCGAGCGTCGCATAACTTTGCTGCGCTGTGCGCTAACGAGACTGCGTCCCTGTGTGTGTGTGTGTGTGTGTGTGTGTGTGTGTACATGCGCGCGCGCACGTTTGGATGTTTATGAGCGAGCGAGAGCCAGAGAAGCAAAAGTGTGTACGAGTCGATCACAGCTAACGGGCCGACCTTCTCTGCAAAGGACACACGATGGTCGGTGGTGGTTCTAGTGTTTCCCCACACATCACCGCTGATTCTGCCGGGTTTGCGGTGATCCACTGTCCCTCCCCTGACCTTCCCGCAGGTTTCTCTCGCCAAGGTGCTGCTTGGATTGTTCGGGCTGGCAGTGGTGGTAATTCTCATCGCAGTGCCCACAGCCGTGTACCTGAACGGTGAGTCCACGTCTACCTTGACAGTTCCGGATACGGATGGGCGAAACTTTTCCGCGTGAGATTCCAGGCAATGAATCAATAGCGGGGAATTTACAGATTTAAAATGTGGCTTGGTGTGCAAATCAAAATCAGTCAACGTCATTCCTGTAAAGGAGTGTTGTTTGCGGGTTCCTTTAACATGAAACTGACCTCCTGCCCCTACCTACCTCATAGAAGTCAAATTTAAAAGCTCCCTGCTCCGCAAACAATGAGAGGTGGATGGGTCAAAAGCATCCTATTTTTTTTCACTTTGTATCAGCAAAGATTTGAAAAATCCAATTTAAAACCAAATTCTGTTTTGTCGGGCTTCATTATTTAGATGCCGTTTTACCAGAAGATCGAATCAGGATAAGAAAACTTTGTATGTTCCCACAAGGCAATGCCAAAAGGCCACACAAACCAACACTTTTCAGTCATAAGTTTCACAGGGCTTCCTCTCTTATGAAGGGATGGAAGTGTGTGATAGTGCATTTGTGAGCTGAGATTTGCTTGAGTTTCAGCACTGTTCACTTAAAACTCTGGCTCCTTGGCTGTGTTTCAGATGATAACCACGGCAACCAAAAGTGGAGATCCTTCACTCTACAAGATGTTTTCAACAGTTCACTCAAACCAAGGTTCTACAACATTAGGTGGATTTCAGGTGGGAGACATGAGTGAGGATGGAAGGGAGGGGCGAGGTGTTGGTCTTTGGGTGGTTGGGGAGTGAGGTGGATACCAGAGCTGTAAGTCTTTATCAATATAATTTATCAGTGACAGGTTGGTTGTGGTTACTAATTCACTCAGATTGTTCTCCATATTTGTTTCCAAGCAGTGGGCATATCCTAACTTCTCTTTTTCTGTGGTGTTCCACCTTTTCATTGTTATCAACTGCAGATTCTGAGTATCTACACAAGATAAACGGCTCAGTCTTCCTCCACAATGTGCAAACGGGAAGTTCCTCAGAATTCCTCAGCAGCAAGACATTCGTACGTCCTACTGTCATGTTGTTATCACTCTGTACTCGTCCCCAAACTTGTCGTCCGTGACAAGCTGTTATTTTATCCACCTGCATCAGATGGAGTTGGAGGCCCACGATTACCAGCTGTCAGCTGACAGGAAGTATGTGGTCTTCATGACCAACTACAGCAAGGTATTGTACCTTTCAGTTGTTGCAGACTCATGGCAAATGTGCAAAATAACCAAATGACTCAGGGGATCCCCAGCTGTTTTGAGTTTTTTTTCTTCTTTGCAGTTGTGGAGGCATTCCTTCACTGCCTCATATTTGTTCTATGATCTAGAAAATGAGTATGTACAACTGAACAATCTATGTGCAATATGCCAAAGTTGCAAAGGTGCTATACACCACTACAATGTGTCAAATATGTCTCTTAGGATGCATCTCAACGAATCTGACATTCCTCATGAAACTCAGTACTTTGCCTGGGCCCCACGGGGGAATGGATTGGTGAGTTCAGACACACACACACACACACACACACACACACACACATACACATACACACACACACATACACACACACACACACTCTCTCACCAACTTTGAGGTACACTTCTGCTTTCAAGCTGTTGATGGATAAGGCTGTGAAAATACACACCCTCTACAAACATTTGAAGGAGAAACTCAACATTGTTGAGCTTTGTGGTTGAAAGGTTCAGGAGGATGTTTTGAAAGTATCTATGTGCTTTTTCAAGGCATTTGTTTGGGGCAATAATGTGTACATAAAGAGAAGCACCACGTCGCCCCTTCAGCAAGTCACAGTTACTGGGAAAGAGGGTGAAATTTTCAATGGGATCCCTGACTGGGTCTATGAAGGTACTGTAAGTCCCACCACACACTACAATGTTCACTCAAGCGCCTCTAGTGTACGCTGTCTAATGACACACAGAGTGCCTCATTTTTTCTAAAAATGGGTGAAACCACTCTCATTTGTCACCTGTGTCGAGAAGAGGGCTGACAGGTTAGAGGTAGTGCTGCAAGTATCACATGGAAGGCTGAGACAAAGAAGGTATTCTCTTCACTTGCCAGCTGCATGTTGCCATAGGCCCTTTATTCTTGGTCACCAGTGATAGTCCACCCCAACTGCAAACCTCCTAGATGTTGCGCCGCTGGGGTTTCCTCTCCAGCTTGCTTCTTTTTCTACAGTTTTCCTTGAAGGAGAGGCCATCCAGTGAATCCAAGGTGTTGTCCTCTCAAGAAGGAAATTTCACATATTGTGTGAAAGAGGACAGGGACTTTGTAATGTGGTCATTATTATACCACCTGTTGTTCACCAACACTATGACACTCACAGCCTATCACACCAGCATGGGAAGAGGGAACACAGGCCCTAGAAGAAAATGGTATTTGGAGCAGGAACATATCTTAGCTTAGTGAAGTACTTCAGGTACACCCTTTATACATGTATGTAAACTTGTACCGTGTATTAACCCTTGATTGAGCACTGCTTTCCAATTTTCACCCCATTACAGAGGAAATGTTCTCGTCCAATCAGGGCTTGTGGTGGTCACCAGGTGGGAAGAGGGTGGCGTATGTGGAGTTCAATGATACAGAGGTGCATCGCATTGAGTATTCCTGGTATGGTGAGGACCAATATCCACGCATGGTGATCATCCCATACCCAAAAGTAAGGAATCAGGTAGATGTGGTAGCTTTTGAGTTTTTCAGCGTGTATGATGTTAGACGGTGTGATGTTTTGTTGCTCAGCCAGGAACCCCAAACGCCATCGTGAGACTCTTTGTGGTGGATGCTGACAACCCAGCAAACATCACCGAAGTGGTTGTTCCAGCTTTGTTTGGTGCTGGGTAATGAACCAATCTGTCTTTACACTGGGCAATGCAGGCATATGGCTTTCTTAACTGTCCACACTCTTTCCCCCAGTGAGCACTATTTGGCCACCGTAACCTGGGTGACCGACGAGAAATTGGCTGTGCAGTGGCTGAAACGTGCCCAGAACCACCTTATCCTTCAGATCTACAATTTTAATGGAACTGACTGGGACACCGGTGAGGTAAAAGTCAAGCCAAGTCAATTTTCTTTGTATAGTGCCAGATCATATTAGAAGTTAACTCAACTTTGCAACATGGAGCAGGCAGTGCAAAAAGAGGACACACTTTGGAGAAATGTGTTGTATAGACAGTTTGATGCTCTGAGTTAGGTGTTTTTGGCATTTTGCAGAACTTGGAGATCAGCAGCCAGAACGGATGGATTGGACGGGTATACCCATTGTACACCTTGTAAGAGCAATATGACAGATGTGCAGTGTCCAAAACATGCCTTTATTTCCCAGTTTTCACCCCCGGAGCCTGTTTTTGCCGCTGACAACACCTACTACCTGCTCATGAGTGATGCCAAAGGATATAAGCATATCCATCATGTGGTTGGGGTAGGTTAACCTCTCTAACCACCAGTCAATCACTATCACATAGCCTCTCCGAACTGCTCCAAATGTGCTCTCATAGGGTATAGCCACACCAATCACCTCTGGACAGTGGGAGGTCATCGGAATACTGAAAGTCACCACAGACGCTGTGTGAGTTGTGATGATTGGAGTTGAATTTGTGTGTTCAAAAGCGTTGTAAGAAGGTTGCTCACCTGGGGCAGATTTATCAAAGTTACTACTCTTCTGCCCCACAGATACTATTCAAGTAATCAGAATGATGATAAGCCTGGAGGAAGGAATGTGTACAAGTGAGCTCTTATTGAAAAACACACCTGGATCCAAGAGGCTTCTGCTTTACCTCATCTGATTGCTAGTTTGTGTTTGTGTCTGATTATGTTAGGTGGACAAATCAAGGGATTCAGTGTCTTACCTGCACCTTGCATGGAGAAAGATGCTTGTACAACTCAGCCTACTTCAGCCATAACGCTTCATATTATCGAATGAGCTGTGAAGGTCAGTTATCCTGAAACAAACATCCATTTGTGTAACATTGCTGTAATTGATGACTCTGTAAAGTGTGTGTGTGTGTGTGCACGTGCATGCATGAATGCATGTGGTATGGTTGCGGATATGTGTGTGTGTCTTTAAAGGTCCTGGAATTCCTTATTATGCCCTCATGAATACTTTGGAGAATAAAGGTAAGACAGGGACTTACATCAACAAAACCAAAGGAATTATACCTGGATGAACATATTCAGCTAAATTCTGTACAATTTCAGAGATGAAAGCTCTGGAGAGGAATGATGACTTTGAGGGTCTCGTGTCAGAGATCAGGATGCCAACCATGAGACATAGCCACATCATCCTCAACGGATACCGTAGGTTAATTTATTCAGTTCAATTCAATTCAGTTCAGTTCAGTTCAGTTCAATTTCATTTACATAGCACCAAATCAGAACAGAGGAAAACCTCTGTTCAAGGCGCTCTCCAAGATGGAGCAGGTAGTGCACCTTAACATTTAATTCAAATTCTATAAGATGAACACACAGAGACCTACCATATCTCCCATCAGCAACAGTAGCAAGGAAAAACTTCCCTTTAAAGGGAAGAAACCTCGGCCAGGGAAGAAAACCTTGGTTTTTCAGCATCCTTCAAAGACAGCATGTGCCTAATCTTAGCGATATTGTGTAAGTGAAAGAGGGCAAGATGTTTTACAGCGGTGCTGGAGGCCAAGGTGAGGCCATCCAAAGTAACAACATACAGTATGTACGGGATAATGAACGCGTCGGAGGTCATTGTTGTCTGATAATCACCTCAAGGTGCACCCCCCCCACACCTCAAGGTGATTATCAGCCAACAATGACCGACGACAAGGACATTACCCTGCTTATTACTCGGCTTAAAACATAGATGAATTAGACAGTTGTAAGAAATAGTCCATACCAAGGCTGCTTTCATTTTTCTGCAATAGTGTAGGCTACTTTCGTCTACCCAAGAAAATAGTGCCGTAACGACTACAGGCACTCTGCTGACTGTAAGTCAAATGAATGGATAAAACAAGGACTCATCGGCCTACTTAGAGTCAGTATTGACATTAAACTCAGTATTTACATTAAAGGTTGAGTTGGACAAGGCGAATGGGACATCTTTGGGAACTTCGAAGTTAGCGCCTCTGTTATTTACACCGACGTGTGTTTGTAGCTGCGGCTTGAAGCACACATATCATACTTACCCAGTTTCATATCTATATCTATATCTCTATATATATCTATATAG
>OMPJ01021196.1:0-15432 GCA_900312935.1 Carapus acus
GGGGGGTTGCACGCCGGACTTTCGACCGACTACCAAGAGCTGTCCCAGGGTGGGGGGACTTAAGATCAACCTCAGAGAATTGTCCCCCGCAGGGAGGGGGGCGGGGAGGGTTCGACTGACCGCGGTGAGTTGTTGACGGGGGCGCGAAAGGGTAATGAGCGCTCACGGCTGGCAGTAAAAGACAAGAAAAGACAGTAAAAATTTGGCCCACCAGTTGGAGAACCCTGATCTAGACAAAGAATTGAGCTCAACCACTCACCCCCGGCTGTCCTGAGATGTTATAATGACAGATTCACATTTATCCTTGGGACAGGCCAGCAGGGAGGGAGCCCATGAAGCTGGGTAGTTAGAGATATGGCTGGTTTGGTGGCTTCCAAGAAGGGTAGGAAAAAAGAAGGATGTGTGGCTTACTTCTTGAAAAGGTGCTTGTCTAGAGCACCATCCGAGGTTGTCTTCAAGGTGACCTTCAGCATCTCCATGCATTCTTTCAGTCGTGGGTCACCTGTGCGGAGCCCTGTGGCTTTGAGTGCCTGTGGAGGTGCAAGGAGAGAACTTGAGGGTGGATGTGTGTTTCTGATGTGTTGTTGGTGCCCAATTCGGGGTGTGCGGGACTCACTGTGGTGAACTTGTGGGCAGGAATCCTCTCCTGGCCCTCGGCTATGGTGTAGAAGAGCAGGTCTTCCAGGCTGGGGAGGATGCCCGCCTTTCTTCTCCTGCAGAGGATGGATTAGGGAGGGGACGTTGGAGGGCGGGAGGAAAATCATAGATTTCTTTGACTAAAGATAAATATAAGAAGTGCTAGAAAGAGGAGGGAAGTGAGATTTCACTGCTGGTGGAGGCTGTGAGGCATAACACTGTTTTTGAGAGCTTCACAATGGCCTTTTGGGACCACCAAACTAGAGCAGAGACTGTGACATCTGAGGAATCGAGTGTTGGCCAGTCAAGCTCTCATTTTTAATTTTGAAACTACGCAGTCCCACTCCACAGTCATGTCTGTAAGTGTGTGCGCACATGTGTGTCCTACAGTTCTGCTGAGGTGAGTTAAGAAAGATTAATTTTGTATGCACCTGTGCATGCATCTAATTGAGCACTCAAACTCCTAGCAGTCCTCTGCAGGCACAGTGGGTAAGAGGTCATTTACAGTACAGAGGCTGTGGCCTGGGCGACCTTCAGGCAGCCTCTATGCTATGATTCATAACTACAAATCGGATTTGTGTTAATCTCTACGTGTCCTCAGTGTCACGCTTTACCACAACACGTATGGTGCAAAGTGACGGTAGCTGTGATTGGGATGGGGAGGAGTATGTTTGGGGCATAGGGAAATAAAGCTTCAGGTGGCGTGGCGTTCCGGCTGGTTAAGGAGGAGACGGCAAAGGTGGGGACGACAGTCAAGCGCAGTTGCTGGCAGGAGGTGACGTCACCTCAAGGCGGGGAACAGAGGAGATCATAGGGTATCGCTTGGGAAATCCTCTAGCACGGGTGGGGTGGAGGGATGGAGGGACGGGGCAAGGTAGACACATCAAAAATCAAAAAGTAGAAACATGATACTTACAAATAGAATGCAAGCAGTTCAACAACAGGGAAAGAGAGTGAACAGAGGGAAGAAGACTGTATTAGTAACCGTGTTAACAACACGCACATTCATAGTATGAACAGGTGGAACACTGATCAAAAAACAAACATGCAGCAACAGCGTGGCAAACATTAAAAATATGAATTTCCACACAGAAACACACACGTAACTCTGGACTGCAGTCAAGATAAGTTCAGGTTTGGATCATTTCACCTCCACATGCCTCACACACCTGAGTTTTGATGGAGACACTGGACAGGATAGCCTCTGCTCTTCGTGTGTGTGTGTGTGTGTGTGTGTGTGTGTGTGCGCGCGCGCGTGTGTGTGCGTGTGCTTGCGAGTGTATGAACGTGCTTGCATGCGTGCGTGCGTGTGCACACACAGATTGATGGAGCTGCATGGCGCCGCTCATTTTTTCCGGTGCCACACAAACATCACAGTGAAGTGTGGAGGGAGGAGACACACATTAAATTCTGCCCACTCACAAACCAATCTGTGGTGGTGACTCAGGTCCTCCTTGGGGCTAGACACTACGTTGATGGCAGCGCACAGGATGCCAGCACACAGGCCTTACTGAAAAGCCAAACGTAGAAACACTAAGGGCTTGCAATGCTGACTGAGGTTTTAGACAATATCCATGCAGAAGGACGGCCTCGGTGACCCAAATCTGAGCCTGTAGGTGCGAAAAAAACCTGGGAATGACTGGTCCTTGGATATTTTCGTGCTCTGCTGTCCTCACCAACTGCAATTAGTATAGGCTTCAATGAGTCACGACAAACAATGCTCCAAACACATCTGTCCATGTAAGCAAACTGATACATCCAACACAACAGACTGGTAATGGGCACTCTGTTGCCTTGGTAATACTCAGAGACCGGCTGCTTTGCGTGATGTCTTGGGTGTCAGATCAGAGCTTTTTTCTGACCTGATTACATACTATGCTGTCACAGCCACCGTAACGACAGTCTCCATCACACATATCCACATATGGATGTACCGGTATTCTAGATGCTCTACGTACATATGTTGTCTGACACACAACCGAGTGAAAAGGTAATTCAGAACAAACTCACAGCTTCATTCTGTTTGTGTCAAAGCATGTACATTTTGAGGGAGATATTGTTCAACGTTCAAGTGATGACGATATAACTGATGTAAACAGAATACCTGCTGATCATCACAATATTGTGGCTCTGATTTTTCATAAAATTCTTCTAGGAATGTGCCAGGGTAATTAAGAAAATGCCAAAGTGGATCAGGAGGACACAACAAACTAACTGCTCCTCCTCTCTCTCCTCCTGCCCCACAGACAGAGTCTCTGTGGTCTGTGTAAATAGACAGACTCACACCCACAAAACATAGGCTGAGGGGGGCAGTAGGCGTCTGAACAATTCACATGCAGTCATACTCAGCCATCACAATCGTCACGATCCCTGCTGGTGGTTGAAATATGCAAAGTAATTAGCCCTGTTCTCATCAGCGGCCAATCCTTAACAAGTACCCACTTAATCCAGCTAGGGCACACTGAGGGTGCCCATCTTAGTGCAAATAGCAAGTCTTGCATTAAACTGCGAGGAGGCTACAACGATGCTTTACCACTCGTCGGCCCAACCAATCCACGGGCATCACCACAATTGTAATCCCCTCTTCAACTATGTTGGCAACACAGACATGTTTCGAAAATGTTTCGGTTCAATCCCCACATCTAATTCGTCAAAAATCTCCTGTGTTTGTACAGCGCAGCCGATTGCCGTGACAGGCCCGATATCTAAGCCACTCAGGTGTTTCCCACCGCCTGCTGTTCGTGCCACGGCTCTATGTGGACTAGTTGGCAACAGCGCCGGTGCATTCCTTCCTCTCCGCTCGCCTTTAGTTCACGAAATAGCCCAGGGCCGAGCATTACAGTCTCTGCCATCAGTCCCCTGCTCATTGGCGAGGTCCACCATACTTAAAGTCACACGGTTAGCGCAGTAGTTAGCATCCCGGCCCGATGCTTCCATGTCGTCGTTCCCTCACCACCATTATCACATTAAGTCATACTCGGCAATCAGAATTTATACACCATGAGATTTATGGCATTTCAGAGTTCATAAACTAGGCATACTAAGACTTTTAACAATTTGTCGCAAAGGTTTAACTTCGCATGAGATGGAACGCCAGTGTTTTCTCATACGCACAATCAAGCCAGTCAACGACGATGTTATGGGGAGGGGTGATAAAAAAAATAGTACCAATGAATGTACTAAATGTACTATGTGCTAAAACCTGACGAACATACCATCCGACTTTCCATGGTTGAAAAGTGACGATTACTTAGGACAAATCGATTGTTTATTGTAGATTAACAAAGGTTGGGGGGGGTCCTATTGATGTTTTCTGTGCAGTTTGGTGTACCGCGCTCTTTCCGTGTCGTTGGCTAATTACTACAGGCACCCATTTCGACACTCACTTCTCCGTGGAGGAATCCTTCCCGGGCTCTCCCTGGTCATTGCCTTTCGAGCAGAACGCCCTCTCACAGTGTCTCCAGCCGAGCTGTGGGCTTCTCCATCCGGCTGCAGCCCTCCTCTTGCCCGGCGGCCCGCCGTTCACATACACGTAGCTGAGGCGAGCGGTAGGTGACGCTTTATTCCCTGAACAACCTGCCAAAGGACGCTTCAACTGCGACTGAAATAGCTCCCAGAGCACCCCTGAGGGCCGAAAGTACAACATTTCAATCCAAAAAGGAGTCGAAGCGGAATTCAGGGAGAAGCGTTTTGATGAGAAATTGGCGTTGAGGGTAGGTGGTCGAGTGCGTGTAATCCCGGTCGAATAACGGGCTCGCCGGCTGGGAGCTGCTGGATGCTGAAGTGCCACCTGCGTCATCAACGTGCGTCCATATAAATCAGTGACGCAGATAATACGCGGCGGGTCTCATTGTCAAATTAAAAGTCCTCCTGATGAGGTTTACCTTTCGTACCCATTATCGTGATGCTCTTCTGTGTCGGCGTAGCGTATTTCCTCGCAGATCTCGATCGCATCTCCACCCCAAGAGGAAATTATGTCATCCGTAAGGAACAAGCGTTGAACAGATCAGAGTGCGCTCTGTATTTTTAACTTGTTTACGTCGTCGCGACGAACCAGAGTCTCCTGCCCTCTCAAGGTAAACAGCTGCCCTTCACCATCAGCTCATTTACACGCTTAAAACAACAATAGCCTCCTGTCTGCGGATGAACATACTGTGTACATACAAGGAAAGGCATAACAAAACTGCAGAGGTTAAATGTTGTTTACTCGTTGGTACTATAGCTAGTGTGGAAATGCGTTCAAGTGGTGGTGTGGATTTGATTCACTTTTTGAGGTCTGTGGTTTATAAGTTTGAGTGCGTCGATCAATGCAATTGATGGTTTTCTCCAGGTGTTGACGGTGTTTTGGTGCAGTCACGTAGTCAGCAGATGTCCTAGGGGATACGTCAATGGTTCGTGGATCCTTTGTTTCATATTATTCCGATTTGCTTCCATCGACCCCGCAGTCTCTGAGCGGATGAGTGCCAAAGCCCGTGGGTCTGCCCTGGCCAAAGGGACTCAATGTCTTTCTTGGTAAGAATGTCTCCTTTGGCTTCTAATTTGTCTGGTTTCAAGGTGTAAATACACGTATGATGTACATCAACATTTCATTGCATCCATTGGAAATAACTCTTCCCAATCT
The DNA here is from genome assembly GCA_900312935.1 of Carapus acus. Taxonomy (NCBI): domain Eukaryota; kingdom Metazoa; phylum Chordata; class Actinopteri; order Ophidiiformes; family Carapidae; genus Carapus; species Carapus acus. Next base: position 5,258 of record OMPJ01021196.1, read on the forward strand.
GCCGCCAGTCCTTTGTAAGTGTGAGTGTTTGTTGTTGTTGTTGTTGTGTTTTGTTTTAAATTTAGCGCAATTTTATTCCCACCGTGAAATCGCAAAACATGTCGTTAGGGACAACGACAGATATCCATACCAAATGTTTAAAAATTTGATGTGTTAAATAGTGGCATGCTCAGAGAGATGTGGTTACTGACCAACACAGCAATCAGTTTTGTTACTCACCATTCCCTCTTTAATCCCTGCTAAATGGTGCTCCAAAATAAAGCAGTCTGTGTTCTATATTACTTAGTATGTTCACTGTTTTTCCCTAGGTGCTATCTATTATCCAGCTGTACAATAAAAAACTATATTTTCCCCTTTGGGCTGTATTGTGTTCTATAAATCTATAAACATTTGCTGGCTGTTGGTGATCACAGTGACGCCAGGGAGGGGGGATGTCAACATATAACTCTTTGTTGACCAGTCACCATGTAATGCACATTGTTTTCCTCTCATGAGCACTCCAAGCTTGTGCTTGGGACCCAACTTGGTTTTAGGGCAAATTTGTAAAATCTATGTTACACAAACTCACAATGAGCAGAATCTGCAAATATCTACAATAATGTGAAATAACAAAGAATTGTAAAATATGGTGTCACTTTTATGCACTCACAGGCATTTTAGGCCCTGTTGTTATGACTGAGGTCTCCCAAGATTTTGCCTCTTCAATTACGTATGAGTGCAGCTCCTGGTTTGCTCTACTGGGAAACATCAGATCATCTGCTAGTCTTCTTTTATTGTCGGTATAATACAACCTCTGCCCCTCATCCTCACCTCACCAGTGTCTCCCTGGCGATGGCTCTGTCTTCTTCCCCTGATTGCTCAAACCTGTGTGTCTCTCATCCTCCTTGTGTCCCAGCTCATCTCTCTGTGGACTGTTTCACCTGAGCTTCTCCTCTTTCTCCCCATCTCCCTCCTCCCCCAGGACTGCTCCTGCATCTCCCATGCTCAGGTCCAGCCTGTTGAGGTAGATGAGCGCTATGAAGACACCAGTCATCAGTTTCTGGTCAGTGGTTGCTGTCCTCTCCCTGTCTCCCTGTCTGTGAGAAGAGTCTGTTACATACAGCCCTGTCCTGTTTCCAGCAGAGCTCTGATGGTTCAGAATACACCCTGCAAGGTCCTGTCGGCAGTGATGACATCACAGGGCTGTCGGTGGAGCCTGGCCACTACCAGCTGCTGGCCGAGCTAGGTGAGGACAAACGGTCACACACACTTGATTGGCATAGCCTGTCACGTCCAGACTCATGCTTTCATCATGGCAAGTTGGGCTTTGCAGTGATTCAATTATGCTATTAGAATAACTAATGGAACAAACTCGTAGTCTGTCTCTGAGCCCTTTTGGAAAGCACCTTAAGATTATTTCTGTTGTGATTTGGTGCTATACAAATGAAATTGACTTGATTTGAGAGCAGTAGCGCAAAAGTAAGCTTAAAATATCATCAGGGAGGGGCTTCAACAACCTGAGCCAGGTGAGCATGGCACGCCACAGCCCCACAGGCCAGCTGGTGGCCGTCAAGCACACCAACCTGGATGAGTGCACCGAGGATGAACTGCTGCATCTTATGGTGAAGAGGCACAAATTCACAAACACGCCACTTTAAATGGAGTTGATGTGTTTTCATCATGCTGCGATTTTGTCGTGGCTGCAGAATGAAGTATTGCTGTCCAGGCTTTTTCGTCACCCCCACCTGCTGACCTCTCGCTTGGTGTTCAGCTCCTGCTGCCAGCTCTGGGTCCTGACGCCACTCATGGCCTACGGTCAGACCACCACTCACAATGCAAACATCTCTCAAGTCTACAAACCCATCAGTTGGCAGTGGTTGAGACAATTTCACCACGTACCAGACATGCCCTGCCAGCAACCATTTTAAGCCCAATCGGCTCATTTTTACACCGAACAAACCAATTTTAGATACATTGCCCTTATTTTAGTGTTTTACTGCAGTAATGGAAAGATGGACAGTGTTGCAACCATTAATTCGTATCAACTATCCACTTGCTCTTTCCTCATTATTTTTCAGTTGTCTTTACGTGTTGACAGAAAATCCCAGTATATTAACATGCCCCGAGCTCAATCATGTCTGACAGTCCAGATGCGTTTCTAATTTCAATTAAATGTGTCCCCTTTTGCTATCTAACAATGAAATGATGTCCTTAATCTGATGACGAACGAGGATCTGTTGAAAGCTATGAGAGGATACACACACGGCGGCCAATGTTTTTTTCAAACATGGCAAACATCTCTAAATTGTGATGTGCATTTGTAGTAAAGTGGTACTGCATTGTGGACAGTGTCTCTTACTTCTGTTGCAGTAGCATAACTTACTGACGTATTCACATGGGTCGAATAACTGTCTCCAGGCTCTGCAGACACTTTACTGAGAACATACTTTCCAGACGGAATGAGCGAATCCTTGATTGCGTACCTGCTGTATGGTGTGCTGAAGGCACTGGAGTATCTTCACCATATGGGATACGTGCACCGGTTGGTTCTGCCGCAAATCATTTGAAGAAAAAAATAAGCCTCTCACCGTGTCTGAGCTTGGGGATGTTTACACCTGTATGTGTTCCCCTCCTCTCAGGGGGGTGAAGGCCAGTCACATTCTGCTGTCAGCAGAGGGGCATGTCTACCTGTCAGGCCTCCACAGTGTTTACAGCATGATGAGAGACGGGAAGAGGATGAGGGCCGTGTTCGACATGCCCCACCACAGCCCCGCCCTTCTGCCCTGGCTCAGCCCCGAACTACTGCGACAGGTCAGGCAATGGCTCCCAATGCCCATCGTATCAGCTGTGCTTCCCTCCAGAAATATTGGGTCAACACAGACTGTTCTTAGCAGGACTTGCACGGATATGGGGTGAAATCAGACATCTATAGTTTGGGAATCGTTGCTTGTGAGCTTGGCAGCGGTCGGGTTCCTTTCCAGGATATGCCACCCACTCAGGTTAATATCCCTCTCTCTCACACAAACACACACACACACATAAGAAATACAGATTGAAGGTGCAGGCAAGTGGATCTTCACACCCCTCTCCCCCCCTGCCCCGCATCCAGATGCTGCTGCAGAAGCTGCGTGGCTCTAACTGCTGCCTGCTTGACACGATGCCTTTCCCGCTGGGTGAGCTGGGCGGGCTGAAGGTGTCACGCTCTGGCGTAGATTCAGGCATTGGGGAGAGTGTGGCCACCGGCAGCCTGACGCACAGCACCACAGCGCCAACAGCCGACCGACCTCAGAGCCCTGGGCCCAAGAATCACTCGGCCACGCTGCACAACCTGGTCCAGCTGTGTCTGCAGCAGCAGCCCGACAAAAGGTCAGTCAGCTGATGGTGTGTGAGCCATCGCATTCAGCGGAAGGCTGAAAATGAATGTAATGAAATTAAGGTGCCTACCAAGATTCTCCTGCCCACTGTGTACAAGGATGAAATACTAAAACATTAAAATTTTTCACCTGTAAAAGTCCAAACATTCAAGTGCTTGCAGCTGACCATCAACATTCAACAGGAGTTGGCTTGTTGAAAAAAGATATGTTTTCAAATCGTACAAAAAAGACGTCCAGGGATTTATGTGCAGCCCACTGGAAGGGAGTGGAAACGGCCTGCGACACCAATGGTGGTCTGGCTTGGAGGCGGGTAAATATGTTGTGGTATATGTAAGTATATATAGATGTAGAATAAGTATGGGGGTGCAAGGTTGTGGATTACCTTCAATGTAAGATAGAGGGTTTTGTAGTGTATCTGATAGAGCCGATGGAGTCTGTAGAGGACAAGCATGATGTGATGGTTGGATGGATGGATGTTGTTTGGGTGACGATCGTGGCAACAACATTTTGTACCAGTCAAAGTTTATGGACAGATTTGTCTTGCGTGGCAGAGTTGTTTCGAAAGAGTGACATATTTCAACTGGTGCGGAAATGTGCCACACGAGTGGTGTCGGTCGTTTGCGCTTAGGATGACAGAGGTGCTGTTACGAGAGAAGGAGGAAACAGAGGAGTAGATCTGATTTTTGTCAGGGTGGAGCAGTCTGTCACTGCTGTGTTTGAGGAAGTCAAGAGAGAGGCAGGATTTTATGTCTCGGAAAGGAAAGGTAGAGCTTGGTGTCATCCACAGAACCGTGCAGCTCTGTTCTATACTGAATCTATGGAAAATATAGAGTTATGATTACAATGATGGGACTGAGAGATAAAGCCTGTCGGGACACCCAAAGAGAGGTGGGGATAGCCGGTAGTGTAGCGACAGAACGAGCTAAGTGTAGACCGAGAGATATGAACCAGTGCAGGGGTGTGTTAATCCAATTCCAATTCCGAAGATTGGGATGGTGTCAAAGGCTGCGCTCATATCAGACAGGACAAAGATTTCTAGGAGTTTAGAGAGGCTGTAATCACGGAGTCGGTGGTGATTTGGATTGGACTGTTTCCAGCTAAAACTGTTCATAGACAGCATTGTTGCAGAGGTGGGAGGGAACTCAGCTCAGCAGTTTGTCAAGGAGTATTGAGAGAGAAAAGATACTGAAAGTAGGACCAGGGGTATTGAATTAGGAGGATTTGGTCAGTGCTGGATACCCTGAGAACAGCGGCAGAGCTTAGTTGTGGCAGCAGATTTAAAGGAATGATGGAACATCACCAGACATGAGCAAGGGGGAGTTTCAGATATGCACTGATAGATTTGCAAATAGTATCCAATAAGTATATACAAATACATCTTAACCTTGGTTTAGAATGTCCTATGTGAAACAGTTTGAATTTCGCCATGGCTGGAGATTAAAATTCACTGTCCATCCTCCTAGTTTCTTCCTGCAGCAGTGGCATTTCTATTTTCCAAAGCAGTCGTTTGATCAACACTATCTGACAAGACTGTATGCATCTGCAGTAACGACATTGAAAAATCAGGCCTGCGAGGGAAGTTGGCTGACTAAGCCCATAAAGTCCCTGTGTGATAAACGCTGCACATATGATACCGTGGCATCTCTGTCTCTAAATGAAATGTCTGTCTTTTGCTTTTTCTGTAGACCTTCGGCATCTACTCTGCTGACACATACCTTTTTCAAGCAGGTGCATTTCCTAATTGTAGCATTTTTGCGTTTATAGCCCAGAAAGGCAATCGGTCTTGTGCTGAACACAGACTGCTCTGTGACAGGTTAAGAGGCAGACCAGGGACTCCTTCCTCGGCCTTCTGTATCCTGCAGCGCCACTTGCCAGCCCTGACGATCCCCCGGTGTCCTGCCCGCCCACACCATCCTGCCACGCCCCCACCTCATCCACCCTGGACCCTGCCGAGACCCTGTGGGACTTTTCTTAACCCACGTGGACTCATCCTCCAATCCAAGCTTGCAAGCCAAACATGTGACAGTCAAGCAAAGCATTGAGGCTAAACTCTACTGTGCTTTTGTTTTGTTTTTTGATTTATCGCTGAAAATATCTTGAGCCTTTTTAAAGTAGTTTCTTTTTAATATCTTGCATCTGAAGGATTTTAAGGGGCAATGAGCCACTGGTTGGCAACTGTGAAAAGTGTTAGATCCACGAAGCTGCTCTGACCAGGCAAGGATCTTTGATGACAACTGAGTGTCAACAAGGGGAACAAGTCCCAAGCCACAAGTCACTGGAGCGGGAGACAGGTGGGATGTCTCACATTCTCTGTGGTAAGGTGTACTGATGTAGGAATTAAAGGTTTAAAGATAAATCCACCATCCAATTTGGTGAATGGTTAGAAATGATTTTTAAAAAGTGGTTTACATTGCATATAACCACATGATGTTCCCAATGCTCCCAAAATATGTTCTTGGAAACGGTGAAAGTTACAAAAAGAGATGAAAGTAGTTGAATAGTGGGTGTTGTCATGATTGAGACTGTGAAGATGAACATCATCTGCCCTGTGCACACACCTACACAAAGGAATTATACGCATATGTATTTTTTTTTTCAAATCAGTATTGACTGTAAGACATGTATAAACTAGTCAAGAACAGTAAATATTAACCCAGACACACACAATACATGCTTGTCTGAGACGGTATTTGGACAATTGTTGTTACTGTTGTAATTTTTTGGGGAGTGGGTACTCCTAAGGCCATCAATAATCTCACCTTCATTCTATAAACCAGTTTAAAATGTTAAATCAATGGTTTGTTTAAATGTGCCAGTATCAACCCCAAATATGTGACATGATGGTTGTCTTGACATATATACACTTTGTACATGTGTACAGTGAATTCCCATATTGAAAAAAGCCCAAACCAGGATCTTGAAGAGTTGTGTAGGATAGAGCTAAATCATTGAATCATAACTGTCTGTCGTTGCTATACCAGTAAGAAAACAATTGCACCAACTGGAGGGATGAAAATTTGTTTGACTTTGCAGCGATGATTCACAGAAATGACAAGAAACACATCTGCTGTGACAGTTTTTAGGAAACTTGTATTCTCAGTAACCGTAACTGTGATTAAGTGTACTTTGTACAATAACTGTGATGTACAGGACATATTAAAACTTAGAAGCAGAGTGAGTCTCATATTAACGGCGGGTAAGGTTGGCGGGGACTTTCACCCACATTCATGGTACACAGAATGACCACAAGATGTCAGCAAATTCAAAGGATTAAGCGGAAAGCGGCCTGTTCAGGCTGCGTCTGCGCGTAGATCAGATTTAATATCAATTGTACTCTTCTGTGAACTAAATGGTGGGATTGTAAAAGTTTGCTGCTGAAGGATTGCGTGATTTGTTTTATCAAACAAAGTGAAGTTTTATCTAAGTTTGATTTCAACTAATGACAAAATCTCCCTTTGTGCCTAGTTTGTGACATACTGAACATTCAGAAATAATACCTGCCCACACTTGAAAGTGGATGGGCCACTGCCCCGTTGATCAATGGACCTATGATCTTATTAGAACCCCCCGTGTGCTGTTTTTGTGGATTTATGCATGTGTGATATCTTCTGTTTAGACGTTTTCTCCGCTGGGGTTTGGAGAAACTCTTTTGCGCCTGCTGCAAGCCCACACAGGACTTTCAGCTTTCTGATGAGGTTTGCTTCCTGATTAGCCCGTCACATGTTCACCTTTTTCTTAAGGCAAAAATTCTGTCCTGTGGAAAACCCTTGGAGGCATTACGTAAAGATTTACACTTTGAGGAGTATGAAGAGCTCAGTCACATCTGTTGTGTTTGCTTTGAAGGAAGAAAGCTAAGCTAACATCTCGTGATTTGTCAGACACTGTTGCTTAACATCTCCTAGAGATAATTGAGATTAGCTGTATAAACAACATTACTGACCTCAAAAGGTAGTACACATCTTATTGATCATGATGTTTGTGGGCTGCCTGTGAACCTTTAAGAGGTAAAACAGCTTTTTTCTTCCACCAATTATTCCCACGCATCACATCCAGCACTGTCCCCTGGACACAGATGGGTCCTGAGACATCAGTGCTGCTAGGTGTCATGCAGGGTCCTACAGGCTGCTTGGCTGGTGTTGTGACTGATTATTTCTATCTGCCGCCCTGTCAGGAGAGATGGAAAATTACATCGGCCCTACGATGGCACAGGGGCTCGCTGTGTTATTGATATCACCGTTAAGACTCCTCAATGCAGCTGCTCGCCTTGCCTCCAACATTGCTGCAATTAAATCTACATGTGGCCTCCACCCTTTCTCACACGTGTTTGTGTACAAGTCAGTGTGTGTGTGTGTGTGTGTGTGCGCGCGCATGGCAGAGAGTAATGGGCCCAATAGTAACTGTAACAAAACAATAACTTGATTCAGCCTGCCAGGACAACACACCATATACATGAATATATCACAGCACAAGGCGGGATGCCAGACGTTAGTGTCTTATTATCATTGTCATTATCTTTATTATTACCGCTACTGAACAAATGGCCATGCATTGGCTGAGGACAGTACAAAGCCGACGTGTTGCAAACAAACAAAAAATTAAGCGTGCGCAGATGGAATTAGAAAAGCGGTCAAGAAAGTCATATTGCACTCTTCTCTCCCACTTTGCATACAGCGCGGCATGTGAGGTGATGAATATGGTAATGGTCCTCATTCTAGAGGGACTATCTCCTTTCAGAGGGGAAGATCTGGTTCTGCTGTTAGATTCGATTAATTCCTCTTCATGCCACTCCTCATTTTTGTGTGTGCTTGTGCATGCACGTGTGTGTGTGTGTGTGTGTGTGTGTGTCCATGTCCCGCCTGCCTCGCCTCCCAGCACCCTCCCCCTCTTCCTCCCTAACACTTTCAGGCCTATGATATTAGACGGAACAATCGCAGAAACAAAACGAGCTGGAACAACCAAGATGGGAACAGATGGCACGTAATTGCCTGGTGGAGAAAGCCAGGGAGTCAATTTTTGCCCATCCTAAGGGAGTTGCAGTTGCAAAAAAAAAAAAAAAAAAGGGAAGGGGGGGGATGCAGGTGCATTTGTTTTGATCATATGTGGCCTGGAGGAAGGAAATATGGTGGGAAATATAATATTCGTCGAGCCACGTATCAAGGAGAGAAGGTAAGCAAAGCAGAGGGGCGTGGGAGACAAAGAGGGGGACAAGAGCTTCGGACAGTGTCAGCGGGGATACCAGTAGGGAAGTGAGTATAGTGTGTGTGTGTGTGTGTGTGTGCGTGTGTGCGTGTGTGTGTGTGCGTGTGCATGTAACGCAACAGATGCGTCACAAATTAAAATCAATCTGCAGTGTGGTAAAAACTGTGAAACTTTCTCAGGGCTCAGCTGTCAAATTCTGTCCAGCCAGTGTGTCAGTGAGTACACCTGAGGTAATCTTACTCCTGCATCACATCATGGACAGGAGAAGGCAAAATTATGTTTTCCGTTACTGCCTCTCTAAATCAAAACACGTTTTACAGGTGCCACAGCCAAATAGACGCCATGGCTGCCTACTTCCAGGCTGCAGCCTTTGCTTGTGAGGTTGCTCTCAGCGAGCCAAACTGACAGAGGAGGTTGAGGGAAATCCGGGTTGGCGAAAACACGAGTCATTAGAACAGCCTATTAACTCTCCAATCTGTCGTTCTTTTTATTTGTTGACTATTTCGAGAGATTCTGTCAATCACCCATCGCAATTCCGCTATCACCTCCTCTGCTTTCTTTTCAGAGGGATTTTCTTCAGTCTCATTCTCATGATTTGCTCACCAAAAGTAGCAAAGGCAACTTTTTTTAGGGCCCAAAAATAATATGTTTGAGTCACATATACCAGTAAATGGGTTTCACAACAAGGAGCTTTGTCAATGACATTTAATTTTTACCTTTTCCTAATCACAGGAGTGCTTGGATTGTGAAATTTTCCAACATGGTTTCATTCATCAATTAATTTAAAACCTTTTTGAAGCTTTAAAACAACCCCTCCAAATCCCCCCTGACGAATCCAACACTGCCGTATTTTCTACTGCACCCTACATTGGCAAATGATGACGGTTAAGATACAGAATAAACAGATCTTCTGGAATTGAGGAACTCTAATTGAAAATCTTCCATTTGGGGTCTGATGGAGTTTCTGAATCATTTGTTTGGCTAACGTGTAAAGAAGAGGGTTAACCCTATCTCGTCTACAAAGCTGGGTAATGATATTTGCTAGCATCCCTCTTCATCCTTGGACATGAATCAGTGGCGAAGTGCGCTGAGATGAATTCCTTTTACTCAGCCCTCTGAGCTCAGACCACATCTGTTCAATTACCAGCATGTGAAGTGCATTACCATTGGCTTTGTTGTTTGGAGATGCCTGATTTTCTTAGCAAAAAAAAAGAGAATATTCAGCGCAACAGAAAACGTGGATGAATGTGTGATGCTGTCGTGCTTTCCGTTTGCGAATCTCTTTAGTGGATGTCGGTGGCCTGGGATAGGAATAAGCATTTTGATGAGCTGTAGGCCTTTGCTTCTTTCTCTTTTTTTTCACAATCCCAAACTTGCTCTGCCTGCCCCAATATCAAACTAATAAATTACAGCCCCCGTCTCCCACATAACTCACTGATAAATAAAAAAAAAGCCTCTGCCGGAGTCTGCAGCTGTGACCCAGGGTTACCTAGCAACAGGTCATGCCCAGACGAGATGCACAAGGTGGAGATTCACCTCTGAGGAGCTAGCGGCCACAGAGGAGGAGGAGGAGGAGGAGGAGGAGGGGGGGGGGGAGGGGGGGGAGAAGGAGGAAGAGGGGGG
>OMPJ01021197.1:0-16855 GCA_900312935.1 Carapus acus
TGTGGGGGGGGCGGACAGACTTGGGTGTCCCTCCTCTGCCAGACTAACACCTGCTGCGTCTAGCGAACGTGCAAACAAACGCAATCCAAAACAGGCACACACGCGTGTCAAGACATATACACAGGTAAACACACTGTAGTTGTGTGGCTGAGTGAGTGATGAAAACACTGAGAAAGACAGTGAGTGAGGGCAAGCGAGCGAGCGAGCGAGAGAGAGAAAGGGTGGGGCCTGGTGCTTGAATCGAGGCCCATACATCTGTGAGCACAGCTCAAATAAATATGTCAGTCACAGAAAATATAGGTTTAAATGTAGGTCTATGAGGGCTGGTTGTCTGTGTGACTTTAATGAAGGTTCAAATATGGAGTGCAGGACACAGAAAAGAAAGAATGAAAGAAAGAAAAAGAGAAAAAGAGAAAGGAAGAGATGAGAGGTGGCAAAAGGTAGTGTGTGTATTTCAGAAAGGGAAACTCACTTGGAAATGGGCACCTTGATGATAGTTCCATCCACCTCTGGGTTTAAGTTCATGCTACTCTCTCTTAGGGCACGGGTGGCAGCTGCTGTGGCCTGAAGGTGGGTTCACACACACACACGCGCGCACACACACGTGCACACACACACACACGCACACACACACAAAAAAGCAAACAAATAAACGCACACACTTTACTTCTCGCTACCACAAGAAAAAAAACCCTGCAAAATTACAACTAGCAGTGGCCAACCACAGCTGGCAGCAATTAAGGTGTTATGTATGTGTGTGTGTTTTGTGGGCAGGGTTCGCGGAGGGGCTCGCTGTCGAGGGAAGCCCCGGCAGTGTGGAAGTGCCTTGGGCCACTGTCAGCGCTCGGCCCTGTGGGACACCCCTGAGAGAATGCAGGGCAGGGCTACGACCTCTGGTGACCCCACGACACACACACACACACACACACACACACACACACACACACACACACACACACACACGAGAACTGGGGATGGGATGTTTCATGACTAACGAATCAAAACGATAATTTTTCCATGATAAATCAAGGTCATAAAAATTTTAGAATTTTCACTCCTTCATATAAGTCATTGTACTGACATATCTAAATTATACATGTACCGTAAAATTAGAAAAAAAACTGAGGGTTGTCATATTCCGTCTGTTGTACCATGTGAGTGCAGGTTTTTCCGTGAAGAATTAAGTTTTACGTCAACGTGCTGGGACGCAGACACACCGGGCATGTTCAATAACCATCACATTGGACCGTAATCCAGGCGTCTTTTGTCAATGATTTGCTGTTAAACCCTTTCCAAGGAATTCATCACGAGCACATCCTGTCCACAGTGGTTCCAGACTGACCCACAGATCAGCAGATAAACAGGTTCAGATCCGATTTAGACTTCGGAGGAGAAAAATGAATAATCTGTTACTGGGTTTGTTTGGATCTCGACCGCAGTCGGAGTGCGGTCCGAACGCCGTGCAAGCGCCTGTGTTGACATGCAGTCAAACACCATTTCCAGGGGGAAAAACTGCTGTTACGATGCCTCATGGCAGCTGTTTGGTAGGCTCGCTGGCTTCAGTTATGGTTATAATTCATTTTTCAGTCCAACACTTCACATATACAGTAAAATACTGTAAATGAAAACCTCTGTATGACAGCGGGTGACGTGTGGTGAGGTTCATGACTGGTGAGGCACTGACTTCATCACAATCAGATTTACACACATATGAACCCTATAGAGTAGCTTATTCACCATTTCATTGGCAGCCGCTCACTGGTTATATCTAAGAATAACTTTATAGTTCAAGTGACTGGACAAATATAACCATGTAATTAATGATTTCATTTTACATTTTTTTTCTCTCCATGAGGACATGTGAGGCACGGCCTCTCCTGCCTCCCTTGACTGCTCGTCACTGATGTCAGTGTACCAACATCGAGTTACAAACCCTGATGAATCTATTCTGGGACATTGACATCACAATGTGACATCGCGAATGACGGTAATTTCACCAGTATCCATATTTATTCAGTTTCGATCACCTTTTCAACCTTAAGTGCTAGAACAAGCACACTATTGAGGTGAGCGTGTGCACGTTACAGCCATGACTGGGCAAGATTACAAAGAACAGATGAAAATGGAGATAACAAAGTCCATCAAGAGAAATAAATGGGATTCAAGCCCGCGATGAATGAAGTCAGAGAAGTTTAGGGGGATTCGGAGATGAAAACATCTGCAGAGTATTTCCCCTCTCAGCTGTTGTCAGAGAGCACTTCAGCCTCTGGACGAAGAGGTAAAACATGCAGAAAACATTTCCCAAAGACCATCTGGCATCTCTGGAATAGAACAGGAATATTAAATGAGTTTGGGATTTGGCCGGCTGGGGGAGCGCATGACAAACGACTGAACACAATAAACAACGCAGATAAACGACGCTAACTTTAAAGTCTTTGGACTCATTGTCTTATGGCACATGAATGAATTTGCGTTTTTGTTTCTATTCCATTCGACTCATTTTCAAAATTGAATTCTTATTTCCTCTTATTCACAAATGGTGGGCAGACCAAGAGGAGAGGCGGGAGGTCCAGGGGTGTGCGAGAAAAAGTTGAACAGCAAACGTTAGTCATTATCCGCCGCGTGTCCACATCAGAATGCGAGCGCCAGCGAATCGGCGCACACAGGAAGAGGACGAGGCCAAATCCTTTGAAGAGCTGAAACACAGTCACACTCCGCCCAGCCGCGTGACAATTCCCATCGGCCGAGCATTACAAAAGGGTGCAAATGTGCAATGTGAGGAAAGCGAGCGTATCATTTCCGCTCCCTCTGGCCCTCTGCACCAGAGGGGGAAAGAAATGGCAATGAGATTAGAAGGAGTTTATTTGTATGCGTTAAATGAATTCGCCGGCTCTCGTTTCTTCGCCTTTGTTGAATCCGTCCCGAGCGCAGACATCCGTCCCCCTCCCACCACGGCGCTCTGGTTGCTCTCCTCTTGATAGATTCGCCCCATACCTATGTTTGATTGCTCTCTCTTTTGAATTCATCACCCACCCGTCTACCACCGCCATTACTCCAAAACACCGCTGAGGGTTCCCCAGCCACCCCCTTTGGAAAAACACAGTTGAGTTGGATTTTTCGGGAAAGGTTCTGGTTAATATGTTGGTGGAGTTCGAGAAATTAGGCTGAAGACTTCACATCAAACGCGGACGGAGTGGTTCAAAGCAAAGCCAGGAACGCGCGTCTGCTTGCGTGCTTGACTGTGTGTTTCTTTGCGAGAGAGCTCTGGAGCAACACACTGTGCTGTGCAAGTGATGCCGTTTGCGCAACGACTCTCGCGCATATACTCAATTGCCTCCTTGATGTGTGTGTGCTGGTGGCTCCCAGGCTCCTGCTAATGAATGAATGGAAAACAATGGCCAGGCCTCTGGAGGGGCCAGTAATGGATAGACCTCATTATAATGCTATTAGCTGTGGGTGCTGTGCCCTCACCTCTGTGTGGGACGCGGCGATATGCGTGTTACTAACGTGTGTGTCGCGTGAGTGCGTGTGTGAGTGAGAGAGTGAGTATGTGTGGTCTGGTCAGAGTTTCTGGTGGGGATACACAGTCAGTGCAGGGTTGCTCAGGCAGAGTCAGGTGAATGCTGAAGTTTCCATATTTGAAGAGGCTGAAAAATTGTGCAAAATGTGAATGTCTCTATAGAGTTTCTTGGTTACAATAAGCAGGTTTATACAGGTATGACTTAATATGCTCAACTTCATTCTGAAAATGTCTGCATGAATGCTTGGGAGATTCCCTTTTCCCCCCCAGAATGTGCTTTAAGGTATTCTGTGCTTTTTGCGTTTTTTGCTCGTAGGGTGTCTGCGTATATATTGTAGCCTGAAGCCGACACCTTTTTTTTTGTTCATGAATAATTGGTAATGAGCCGTTCAGAATTATTATCGTGTTTTAGTGTTATAAGTTATACTTTGTCTGGTCTTTGACTTGTGTAACTGTTGACATCAGCTGATTATATACATCAGGTGGGTATCATATGGATTTTCACACAACCAAAGACAAATAAAAATGTGCATTGGAAGACATGAATGTGACAAGTACAATTGAGAGACATTCCATGCAACTCACACCTACTATGGACTTGATTTTGGAAGGTGTTTAAACAGCAAACATTTCACAAATGAGATGCAGAAACTTGCATCTAGGACGCACAGAGGGCGATTGCATCTGCAGGGGGAGAGTTATGATTGCATATTGTTGTGGTTTCAAAGTTCCATTTTCCACAAGGGCAGTAAAAATCAGACTTACTCCTCTGGACAGAATTTCTACGCGGAGGCCTGATTAGTTAAGTCGGATCATGCGAGAACGGGAAAATGGAGAGACGTGGAAGGAAGGAGTGAAAAAAGAAAAATAATCCATTCCTTCCTAACCTGAGGGTAAAGTGAGGTCATTTCCTACTCTGTGACAACTCACACACAGACATAACCACATCTCGGACCCACACTTCACACACTTGCACACACGCACACAGAGCTTGGGTCTGCGGAGCTATCTTTCACCCCCAGAACAAAGGCTTTGCCCAGTGATCAATCAATTAGCATCTGAGATGGAGCTGGAGCGAGAGGCAGGTCAGATTTCATTTACGCTGAGATCTCGTATGTGAAGGATTAGGGTTCTGGTCTACCTCACTCACAGCTCCAAGGAAGAGGGCCTGTCTATGCTGCTGAGTTTTTTCCAAAATAAATCCTTGTTACTCTGTGCTTAGGAAACAAACACATACCATAATCAGGAGATGAAGACTGAGTGAGTGTGGGTGTGTGCGTGTGCGTGTGTCACCTCGGGGAAGCTGCTCATATTGACCAGGAGGAGCTGAGGTGACTTCATCGAGATCTGACCGAGCTGGTTCAGAGGGAACTTCCCATCTTCAGTTGTCACCACAATGTGATCTAGCGCCCCTGGACAAATGCAGACACACATACACACTGTTTTATACTCTCTACAAAACACAAGATCATCACTTTGGTATCTTCATTTAATCTCAAAATCCGTCCCAGAGATGTTGATCAAGTGGATGCACAGAGGGGAGCGTGGAGTGCTGGACTTCTTCATAGTAGGCCATATTCAAGGACAGTCTGGTATACTCTTACTTTAAAATATTACTTCAAAATCCATTAAAGGCCTCAAAATACATGGATGTGGCTGGATTTCATGCAAATGCATATATAGTGACTGAGGTTTTGAATTTGGGTTGACGCAACTTCACAAAATGACCGATTTATTTTGTACATTGTTTCAAATATCTAAGATCTAGTTTGCACATTCAAAATTACGTAGTGTTGTTAGAACGTTGCATGAGAATCCATGATGTGTCACAAAATACGTTCTTCACACCAAACAAATTTGTGATATCTTGGATGATTACACACTCAATCCTTGAACTCTGAAACCTTGAGATGATGGAAGCAACTGTGACACACACAGCTTAAAGCAAGAGAACCCACGGTTTAATTCTTGCTTGAATAACTTCAGGTGTCGATGACATCTCCACCAAGCACCGTCAACCTCAGATTCCAGTCCAGGCGGCAGAGGCGGTTGGTGCAGTTTCCTTGCAATTACTGGCATATGAGCGACTACTTTCCACTGGTTTTGACTGAAAGTGCCTTGCAGATTACTGCTGGGGTGATTTCAGTCAATTATTTCCTCAAACCGATCGGGTCGCTTAGACCGGCATACATTACTTGCAAATCAAGGTGAATACAGGGGCAGCTGAGCCCCGGCACAGACGCCACACCTCGGGATGTGATGTTTTCTGGTTTAATGTTATGTGAGGAAACGTACCCACAATCATTCCATCGGTCAGGTAAACAAGTTCATACAGATGAAGCATCAAACACACAACCTTATAAACAGATGCCAACATTTCAGTGCCTCCACAATCTGACCTCACCCACTGCTACATCACAATCAAAGGTGGGTGTGCAAGTGTGAGCTTGCTACTACCTCGTCAACCCCCCTCCTAATCTGTCATATTCTTGCTCCATCCAACCGTTCGCCTGTGTTTCTCTTCCCGCCTGGCTATCCTCATGTGCAGTGGTTTCCCTCTCTTCCTCTGCCTTACATCATTTGATATCTACTTGCCTGCAGGAGGCTCTGGTAGTGGTAGCGGTGGTGTGTGTGCGTGTGTGTGTGTGGATGGCGCGGTGAGGCAAAGGGGGAGTAGAGACATCATTGTTATTGATCAATTTGTCAAAATGATTTTTAAGCGCCTCAGTAGATCCAGTCCGTCTGTGTACCTGTCTGTGTTTCAAACTACCCATCTACCATCTTCCACTCGTCTGTCTGCGTTACCTGCATGGGCCTACACATCTGCTAGCACTTTTGGGAGGCAGACAGACAGAGAGCAGGAGGGGGAAGGGGCTGGAAGTGGAAAGGACAAACAAAAGCTGAAATCGTATTCAGCCGATATCAGATATGAGAATAAATCCCTCGTCAAATATGGCGATAAGTGCTGACAATGTGGATTGATTAAACCTCAAACACATTCAAACGGAGTTTAAGTTGTTTCTCAGAGGGTGTCAACCCCAGTCTAAACTCAAGACAGAGAGTTAATACGTGTCGTGCTATATCAAAAGAGGTGGCCTGTTCTGCATTATTTCTGCCCCACTTGTTGTTCGTCTAAAGTTTAGTTTCACATCTTGCGGCAGATGTGTGCCGTGATTTCATCTGAATTACTTATCAGATCTATCTATCAAATACAAATCCATTTGAGTCCACTATCATCTGTGTGATGCAGCCATGGTTGCTGGATCATGGGTCATGTGTTCTAAACTGTACTAGACTAGGATATTGGACCTGATGTGAAGACGGACCGAGTGAGGTGATGTCATGCACTAACTAAATAAAACACTCTTCCCCCAGTGTCGTTCCTCATTCATTTACTCCATCTAATGTCTTTTTTAAGTTTCCATGGAAACTTAGTAAAGACTGCAGGCCACAGCTATGGGCACAAAACCACAATAGGTGTGTGTGTGTGTGTGTGTGTGTGTGTGTATGTGTGAGTGTCCCGAGGTAAAAGGAAATTTAGTGCATAGTTGTCTCCCTGCTTTGCAAGAGTGGAGTGTGTGGGTGATGCCACACGCAAACAAGCACGTGACCAAGCACAGTGACACACACTAACACACACCCATCAAGCACACAGTCACAGATTTAATGAGAGCCAGATGAGTGGTCCAAACACATATACACACTCTTGCTCAAAATACACGCTTTTGGACAAATGACGTCATTCTCATCCACCATCTCATCTCTCCTGTCAGTTCTTAAATCCGGCTGCCTCCCTGGATTACTCTGCAGCTGGGCTAAAGGGGGGGTGGAGGAAGGGGCAAGGGGCGGCAGGCAGTGATGGACGGCAAAGTGGAGGGAGAAGGCAAGGACAGTGACGGGATGGAGAGAAAGAAAGGAGCAGGATGAGAGAGGGAGGACGGACAGCCTATTGAGAGATGGAGGGATTTCCAAAGCAGTGAACAAACGTTTCCTCGTGTGTGAGAAAAAAAAATATCGGAATATTAGAATGAGCTTGACTGAAAATGTGCTGGGAGTAAACGTGCAGCACGCTGCCAGATACCCGAGTGTTTTAGGCTAAGTCAGTTTTTCTTTTGCTCAATATTGAAAATGTAGCTTATCAAATCTGTGGAACACACATGGTTAACACTTGAGCTTTATTTCGATGGTTACCTGCTCCTTGGGGAGCCTCCATTACATCTCCCGCCTTTGTTACATCTCCTGACTCTGGCCTGAATGGTGCACATTTGTCATGACCTACAAGTGGGTCGAAACCCGGACGTAGTTGAGGAGAGAGAGGTCAACTGGAGGGTAAGGTAAGGTCATCTGGGGCCCTGCACACACTGAGTCTTTAGGCGCCTCAGTCAGGTAGACACTAACAAAGGGGACGACTGGCCACAGCATGCAAAGGTGAAAATGAGCATTTGACTTTGGAACCTAAATTTTACTCAATATATTGTAATGTAATGTGTATTGCAAAACACCACTTACAAAATTGCTGAAAAAGCTCAGCAAAAAGACAGCTGCAGAATATTTTTCACATAAGCTACGTGACCATGATAAAACATTTATTTGCATCATGGAGCCCCTCCATTGTTCAAACCTGCCATTCTTTTCAAAGCTTTGGTTTAAGAATTGTAGGAAATAACAATCAATAAATTAAGCCCGTACATTTGTGACAAGACTAAAACTGCTTGCTTTTTTCCACACAATATTACACAATGCTCACACAGCCAAACTATAGGAGGAAATTGGTCTGCTGTCTTTAAACGAAATGATTTGGCTCCGGCAGTATGCTACATCCTGGTAGGAAAGACACATGCAGGGGGAAAACAGGAGATGGACAAGGACAGATTGCCGAGCGCCGGACGAGTACCTGGCGAGGTGCGGATGCTGAGGTTGCGCAAGAAGTCCTCTTTGAGCGTGTTGAGAACAGCTGTCATGTCCGCCTTCACCTCATCAAGACTGATAATGTCCTCCACAAGAGATGCCTTAATGGTCACCTTGGCTGACTGGGCCTTCGCCTTGGCTGCATCGTGCAGGACGGAGCGACAGGGAGGAGGGAGAGAGGGGGAGGGGGAGATTGGATTTCAGACAAATTGAAAGCCATTTTGAATAAGGAATCCACATGTTAAACATTTGTCCATGATCTTGGCTCTGTGAATGATACTGAAAGATGACAGGTCTTATCCAGGGAAGATAAAGATGTGATAAAGCTGGGTTCATTTTTCTAGCCCTTGGTGCCTCTCTGAAGACAGGATGATCTCTTGCTTTAAAAATGTTCCAGAAAATCTGTTAGCGATGAGGATGCTGCCTGCAATTTTGAACACATTCAGACGGTTTTCGCAAACACACTTCCCGTCACAGACCTTTGGCTTTCTTGGTGGCGTACAGGCGTGTACATGTTGCTGGCTGCCGGCTTGAGTCGAGCCACGTAGACGGGACGGCAAGCCTGGCAGGGGCCGCAGGTGAGAATGTTACCTGTTGCAGCAGAGGGCGACAGAGCAGCTGTCGCAGAGCTCTCAGGTGACTCATGACGTCACCTGTCTGTAGGAGGAAGGGGATGAGACGAGGGGGCAAGGAGGACGGGAGAAAAGACAATGAGCGATTAACTCACGTAAAATATCTGACAGAAATCTCTTCAACTTGTGGTAATAATATAACGCACTAGGACACTTCAACCAGGGTGACAGAGGGTGGGTAAGGCTCTTCAATTTTTTACCTCCAAAAATAATCATTTACACTGTATACCTAATGGTAAACCTTAAATCATTATTTTATATTGTGGGGATAACTGCCTTGAATTGAACCAGTTGCCTTTGTGTAAACTGCTACCATCGTAAACAATGTTGCTCTGTTCAATAACCTTTTTAAATTCAATTCAATTAAATTCTATTTTTAGCACTGTGACACACTGTCTTTCTTGCTACCGCCACTGTTATGATATATGACATGATAACATGGACAGACATTTTGTCTGAATATTTTTGTGGTAGGCATCAAATCCCTGAATGTTTTTCTGCTCTTTCGATATGCTTTTACTCGATATGCTTTTACGATTTACTTTAACTTTTGCAAGTGCAACAAGGGAGACTGACTATGAGCTCCCACATCCTCCACACACTTATCTCCAAATTCCTGATGGGGTGAAACACCCATTCAAAACTTCACAGACACCTACACGCACCGCTACAAAGCCACCCACTTCTTTTCTGTGTGCCAGCCACCTCCCATCACGCACGCTGGCTCTCAGCCGTGACGTTGTGCTGCTGAACCGTAATGTGCTCAGACACTAAAGCATGTCTTTCAAAGTCATTGGGTGTGAACAGCAAGCCACGCTGTCTGAATGACATAGAGCATTGTCTGGTGTGTGTGTTGCTACCTGTTGGAGTACAGGAGGGACATACCACTGTGCAGTGTGTGTTTTTGTGTTTATGGGTGAGTATAAGCAACTGTGACTCAAAACTGGTGATAAGTAAAAAGGCCAGTCCGGGCCAAAAAGCTGTCATGGAGTAAGCATAAGAAAACAGCCAGATTGTAAAAGGTTATGGGTTAATACTTAAGGATAAAAATTGATTGAGCAAAAAAAAAAACCCAAACAAACCCCAACATAAAATCAGCTGCTCTTCTTGTTACATGAGCTGCACACTAAGCATCTGCAGATGTTTGGCTTTGTATTTTAAAAATTATTTTGTTGGCTGCTCATAAAACAGAAATTTGAGTTACGTTTTAACTGTGGCACATTACAGAGGATTCAAATTGAGGTTATGTCAAGAACTCATTATCAAAAGATGGTGATGCCAGCTTTCTTCTGCTGGAACTAATCTCACAGTATACAACCCTGTTTTCAGGAACATCAGCATGAGCATCTCAATTTCATCTTCACGCCCTGGAACAACACCCAATACATGCTCCAGATATCCCGAGGTGGGCCTTATTTAGACTGGATAGTGCCTCACCGCCTCCATTACAAGACGATAGAACACATCCACAACTCCAAAGGTTCCTGACAGTGCGGAGCGATACCGAAAAACTGTGACAGATCAGATGTGGGACGGTGACTGATCCCTTTGGAGGGGAAGTCAGGCAGAAAAAGTGAGGCACAGGTGTTCTTTCGGATACTGTAGCCTCATATCCTGTATATCCCATTCAGAGCAGTAGTAGCAGCTGCGTGCATACACACGCACACGCACACACACACACACACACAGCTTTCACATATCCTGTTGGGCAAATTGGTGATCAAAACGTACTCATACACCAGAAAACAAAAAACACGATTCAAATATTTTGTCCAGCAGGACATTCGTCATTATGCCTTTGTCACGAAACACACACACACACACACACATACATACAAATACAATGTACTGAGATGGATGCTCTGGGGAGAGTAAAAGAATTAAATTCTGTGCTCCAATTCCTGGGGACAGACTGCCCTCGTACGTACTTTTTACGATTAAAATGAAAGGGATGAATGCTACAATAAAAGTGCACAAAAAATTGGAAAAACTTGCTATGTGTACATTTAAACAAAACATCTCTGATGATGTGTTCAAATACATTCACAAGTTGCTCAACCAGCTTGCCCAGTGACTCCTGGCAATAGGGTGGGTGGCAACCGAGAAAGTTAAGTGACAACTGGAGAGACAGAAGACAGCACGGAGAGACGCACACGGGCAAGGAAGGCGTAGCACCAAACATGCAGCTTCTGTGAAGAAGGATCCTCTACAAGCTACAGATGGACCCACACAGAAACACGAGACAGGGGGAGAGTATTAGCACCTCATTGGGACGGACTTAGGGATGACAACTTGGAGAAAAAAAAACACAGGTGAAACCCAGCCCAGAAGTGGAACCCGTAGAGCCCAGAACTTCCAAGTGCCCATCACTCCAACCAGAAGCAGACCACAGCAGTTTGATGAGGGTGTATCCAGAATCGCCAACAGAGAAGCAAAGGAAGATGTAGATGGATGACACTGGAACCTGACCACTATCATCATAAGCTTTTCAGCTAAGAGGTTAAATGATCATGAGCCCAAAACCACAAAGGCCACCTACATCAGGAACCTCAGGGAAGACAATATCCATCGTCTACGTCAGGAGCTGCAGGTGCTGACAAAGCAGTTCAAGATAGCGGTTGAGAAGACACCTCTTGAAGAGCTCCTACATACCACCCGGAAAAAGCTTATCACTCTGCATAGGGCAGAGTTGCGCACCAGATGTTAAGGGAGATGTTGCAGAGTTTTTGCTGGATCTAACGAATGTCAATGAAGAGAACCCTGGACCAACGCTGTAAGATTAAGGACTTCAGATGGATTATTACGGGAACTTCAGGCAGAGAAGCACATCAAGGTCCATGACAGCCAACTGGCACCAGCTCGTGAAAGAGATTATACCTATCTGTGCAATCTCTCTACCTCTCTGTCCTTGTCATTAAAATGTTGGTGAAGGCTGCTGTGACAGAGTGTAATGGCCTCCTGTGTACAATCCCGAGGCTCCCCATCAGAGCCTTCATGGATGACTTGAGTATCTCCGCAACACTGTAGATCCAGATTTGGTTTCGAAACATCTGGTCAATTTACCATCTACCTGCTCCATTCTGTGAAGAGCCGTGAGACAACTCGTGTTATGATTCGGCGCTGTACAAATTAAATTGACTTGACCTGACTTGAATTTTCTGCGAATTTTGGCAACTTTGATTCACAGAAAAAAAATCTTTATCTTCAAATGAACATTATTCTGATTTTGGTCAGAATCCACTTACCAACCAAGGTATTTTTCTTACAGATCAGGATCCCAAATTACAGCCCTACAAGCTAACATTGGTTAACATGATGTGGTCATTGGCGATGATTTTAATAATCGAATGGTCAGTTTGTTTCGTACAATCGAAATAGCTGAACCACTTTGAAGGTCGATACATTCTTCCTCTTGAAAAACAAGGCTTCAGTCTGACATAGAAACAAAATAACGCTACGTTTTGAGCACGGCATAGGCATCAACTCCCTGAAAACACACGTCAGGGTTACAGTTACAATGCTAAAAAGAAAACCAGATACTATACCGTTGGGGGTCTAAGCAAGCAGGTTTTCAGGGTGAGACATGAGGGAAACACATATCAGCCCAGGATGTATCGACACAATTAAGCGACTGTATGGGGCAGGAATTGGGTTGGTTCGAATTAATATCAAATGCATCCCCAGCGGCCGGAAATCCAAGATTTTTCCAAGATAGTGAGCGGTGTTAAGAAGCGGTACGTCTGAAGTAACAAATCGAGCGCTTCTTAAAGCAAAGCCCGGAGCCAAACACATGACGCTATCAGCATGCGCCACGAATGTTTAGCATGTTGTCGTTTCCTACCGGCTAAAAGGGTTCTATGAGGCAAAACACGACGATTATGTTGACATTCTAAATTTTATACCATTCTGACGAATTCGAATCATATCGAACGTGTCAGATAGTGACGGATTTGTGAAATTGAAGAAGCCGATGTCAAGAAGTTCGACAGTTTAAGGTAAATGTTGTTGTGTAGCTACATGCTAAACCTATAGCGACTGTTGATGCCTGCCGACTTTGTCACCCCTTAGTTATGCATCAGTGCTATGATTAGATCGATGAGCACGAGTTTGTTGATCAATAAAATGATGCAATACTCGACACTGTAAAACTAATCTGAAAGGCTGAAAAGACCGTTTTTACCCTCAACTGAAGGTAGGATATATGACACGGTGTGCACAAGTAATTTCGATGATTCCTCATGTTTTCAGATACCCAAGTTTTTGCTCATCTAGTGTGTAGTGTTTTTCTTGTTAACCGCGTTCTGTTTCAGGCGACAAGTAAGTCGGTAGCAATATTTCCTCACAATTCAAATATAACGCGAAGAACGTTGTCGGACTTAAAATAAAATGTATATTAACGCGCGCATGAGAAGAGACTTAACAAGCTACAGTACTGTCATATTTGTCCAATTTATTGACTCGGATGTGAAGGAGAATATTGCATGTGGAAATTCTCACCAGCTTATAAACTGGTCGATATTCAATAACAATACTGCCTCTGTAGAATGACCATGTATCAATTAACGAGCTTGGGAGACGGGTCTAGTCTTGGGTAGGAATATGCAATCAGAAACACTTGCTACTAAGAAAGAGGTGTTTCCTTAGAATAATATAGAAGCACATCCATCAGGACTATTGTGCGGACGCATTTTATACACATGCAAATTCCCCTGTATTAAATCTGAAGTTTAATGATTTTTAGAAATGACTTTAGGTAGGTACTTTACTTTATTAATTTGTTAAAATTGCAATCCGGAAGTTAAAAGCCTATAAATTCAGCCAGTAATTTGATGTTATTCCCATTTGAGTCCTATTTGAATATCTAGCAAGGTGGTTTCCTATTCAAAGGATTTACACCACATAGATTAATAACAAAGCAGGAGGTGTATCACCAACTTTTGAGAAGTTTTGTTTTAATTTCTATCTTCTTTCTCTCTCCCTCCCTCAGTGGACACATGTCATCTGCGGTGGAGACGGTTGAAAATGCCTCCCTCATTTCGGACAGTGTGTCGCACGAGGGAAACCGCTTGTGGATTGGTAACATCGATCCTAAGATCACCGAGTGAGTGAATCCCACGCTGAAATTCACCAGGAATCTCAATGCTTCCTTTTTCGACACAGACTCCAACACATTCAATACAACACACATGATGGTGAGGTGTGTAGCGGTACAAAAACAGTTTTGCTGTGTGTCCCTCGCGCTGAGATTCTCTATTTGATTAAAATGGCTGGAACCTTATTAGCATTAGCATCAACACCTTATAAGCTGCAACAAGTGTGTGATTGAGGCTTAGTACAAAGCTGAACCTTTACGTTTTGGCTTTCTTAGAGCTCATACAGAGGGTATGCATTGTGCAAGTGGAAATGATTGATTAACTGTGTGTGTGTGTTTGTGTGTGTGTGTGTGTGTTGGAGACAGGCTGAGATTGAACAGACAGGCCTGGGTGTGTGAAAGAGAGGCAGCGAGGCGTGGAGACCTGCTCTGCTAAGGAGCAGCCATCATTCCTCACTCACCTGCCCTGTTTACTCTCTTTCTGTCAACGTGGAGCTGCTTCTGTGTTTATAGATGGATGGATGGATGTGTATATATGTCAATAAGAGGGAGTATGTGAGCAACATTATTGCGGAAATTTATCTTTCGATTGGATCTTTCGATTGCTAGATGAGCATATTTACACATTAGCACACTGTAAGTGTGTCTCGTCAGTGCAGGTCATACTGCATCACCTGTGTATGTCTGTGAGAGGGGGAGAGAGAGAGCAAGGCAAGAACGAGTGCGCGTAATGCGTCGTAGATGAGGTAGACTTCGGGGGCAACTGGTGTGGTGTGGTGTGTGTCTGTGTGTGTGCCTGTGGGGGCTGCTGGAGAGTGTTGGGGCTGCAGCTCTGGTGGGCGTCTAGACAGGCGTTTCCTTCCCCTCTCTGCTCTGCTCTGCTTCTCCTTAAATAGCCCACAGCCTTGCAACTTGCAGGGAAAACAAGAGGAATGCCCGTGGCCCCCGTCGCTGATTGGGAAGATTAATTAGCTCCTGGGTCACTAACGCAGCACTCACTGTGTTTGTCCTAGAAAGC
The DNA here is from genome assembly GCA_900312935.1 of Carapus acus. Lineage (NCBI taxonomy): Eukaryota > Metazoa > Chordata > Actinopteri > Ophidiiformes > Carapidae > Carapus > Carapus acus. The sequence continues at coordinate 15,171 of OMPJ01021197.1, forward strand.
CACAGTCAGTGAGTTTGCAGCAGGGAGGGGAGAGGAACACACACACACACACACAGAAAGCAACGTGCTAATTATGAGCCCAGGAGGCCGAGTTGGTGGAAGCTGCACACCCCCTTCGCAGCACAGAACGAGGAAATGCTGGAGCACACAGCTGGATCCATCTATATATTTAGACGCTGAAACAGTTTTGCCGAAAAAGTTGCTCACCAAAACACACCCAAGATACATTTATATTTTCAATACAGAGTTCAAAGTGCAGATCTTAGATTTGAGGGTATTTGTCTCCTCCTCACGGGCTCAAACATAATAGGGTAAGTGATACATCTGCATCCGTGATTCCCTTATTAAACAATATCTGGAGTTGATTCCAGGCAGTGCCTTTGCATTTTGAGGCTGCTTATATGAATCCACACCCAAGCTTTTACAAGATGCAGAGCAGACCATCCTCAGGCTGCAAAAAAAAAAGTCCACATGAGAGATAGCAGAATTGTTGGGAGGGGCCAAATCAACACTCTAGTACATTCAAAAAATTAGAAAGCACTGTTTGAGCTCAAAAAGGCCTCAATCCATCAGATCTTCTCAATCTGATGGAGAAAGCAGCAAATGAACTGAGCCACAGTGAAGTTTTGGTAACGCAGCACTCAGAGATGTCCGTTGGTTCTCACCTCCAGACAGTCATTCCTGGCAAAGGATTCTCTCTCTTTTTTCACCCATGGGTGAGCACACACTCGCATGCGTTACAGCACAGATAAATGCATATTTACAGAATTCATGCAATGACACACCCAGGAGTGGGCTTGCACCCGAGCAGCAAGTGCTGGGGTCGGAGATGGAGCTGGACACCCTCCAGCCACCAGTTCACCATATGCCTCCTGGTGTGGTCAGTTCCTGACTTCAACCAGCCATCATCTAATTCCCAACCCGAGCCCTCATGTCGTGAGCCACTGCCACCCCATTAGCAAATTTCCCAACACCTCACTTATTCGCATATTCGTTTGTGTGGGTGTGTGTTTAAATGCATGCATGTCAGTTACAACAGCATCTCGCAGTCATGTGCACAGGTGAATTATTCTATGTAAACAGTTCCAGGCGTGTCTCCCAGATTCCACGCATGTTATCTGCCTCATTTCCAGTGCCTAAAAACCTGAATACTCCAGTCCTTCTGTCCTTCCTCACCTGCCTCTCCACCGCACCCCACCGCATCTCTTCCTGCCCATCCAGTACCTTGACGCCAACATTCTCCCACCAGCCTTCCCTCTCTCTAAGTCCCCACCTTTCCCTCCCTTTCCTCCTCCTCTTCCTCCGGTGCTTTTTACAGCCCCCAGGAGGAGAGCAGTCCATTGTGGGCCCAAGCTCTTGCATCCAAAAATGTTTTTGGTGTGTCAGCCATCAGGGTTTTCTCATAGCCATACATAAACATCCAGTGTGTACAATAGCGGAAGTAAGCCATCGACGGTTGGTCAGTTTGGCCCAAATGACCATCATCCTTGTTTTGCAGGCCAAGTGAATAAGATGATTTAAATATGTAATCATTTTACGAGTTATTGTATTTATTTAGAGTGAATGCTAAAGAAGGAGGAGGAGGCACCACCTTTGCATGGGAGGCCCAATGGGTGTTGTCTGGGAAAGGGAGAGTTTCCTTTGGCCCGAGGGCCTCAGGGGAGCTGTTGAAAGGTAGACGACAT
>OMPJ01021198.1:0-10473 GCA_900312935.1 Carapus acus
ATAATATAATATAAATTATATTATATTATATTATATTATATTATATAGTATATTTGGCGCGATACAAATTAAACTGAATTGAATTGAATCTTTGAAGATCAAGAGGAGAAACGAGCAGGAAAGTGTTTGGACTCACGGGACTTTCTAACTCGATGATAAAGCCCACGTCGGCGCACGTGACTCTGTAGTGTCTGATGATCGGCCCGCTGGCCGCGACCTGTCGGAGGCTCAGCACGTAGCTGCCGTGCAGGCTGGACGGGCGCAGGATGAGGCTTCCCCACTCGGGGTTCCGCTCCAGCATGTTCTCCGCCTGCTGCCGCGTCACATCGTAGAAACACCTGCAGCAGGCACAGACCAACACAACACACACACACACACACAGAGACTTCCTCAAAACATATTTCCATCCTCTCTGAGAGTCCAAACTGGGCTCGTTCTTCATTTTTTTCACCATGCGACAACACCTGTGGGGTGAACCTTCTAGATGAGCTTACGAGGGTATGGTGGAGTAGGTGCAGCACGGCACGTGGGGGGGTGGGCAAGACGTGGACACGGGTGGCGTGCAGGGATCGGGACGGTGTTTGGGGATGAGGTATGGGTTGGGTGGGACGGGTGGAGTGATGGGGGGAGCTTTCCTCTTCTTCTCCTGGGCCAGAGCATCCTGCATCCGAACCACTTGGCCCGGCAGCAGCCGCAGCTGAGCGGGGAGCTTTTCCTGCAGGGACACACACACACACACACACACACTATCAGCCCTCAAAGACAGGTCATAAAGTTGAGACAGTAAAATAATACAACGTAGTTTAATGAGTCCGAGAAGTATTTTCGGCAGGTTGCTGTGATTTATAGGGGCGTTGCTCATGTTATTAAAAACTTTGTTATTGTTGTTACATTGAACTTGTTCGTCTCCTTCTGCAGCGTCACCCCAGTTATTGTCACTTCACTGTCTGAATCATCGTCAATAATTGCCAATTCACTAACCCAGGGGTGGGCAAACATCTCAGCTCAGGGACCACATGGACTTTTATACTTTGATAAAATGGCGGCATCAGCACAGGGTGCAAATATATCAAACAGAATCAGAAAAAAGCATTATTTACCTTTTATTTACCCAAGACCAGCTTTGTTGCTCACCCATCTTAGCCAGTGCATCAAAGTCTGGTGTTATTTTTACTGTTGTAGTTTTTGTTGTTTGTTTCCAATGCAGTCAAAATTGTGAATTCTATACCAATATATGGCGGGCCGGATTAAAAGGACCATTGGGCCTGATGCGGCCCACGGGCCATATTTTGCCCACTATTGCTCTTACCATATGTACACTGAAAATAACACACATCAGATTGTGAGTCTTATTTGTTTACAACTGCCTGATCCAAACTATCCAGCAGCCACAATGCGAAGAGAGTGTTTGCAGACATGTGCGTGTGTGTTTACTTCAACGACGGTCTGGATGAAGCCCCTCCACTCCTCCTGCGAGTCCTTGGCGTCCTTCTCCACCTACAGACAGGTGGACGATGACGTATGAGGCACCTGTTGTTGTTGTTGTTGTTGTTCTCCCCCTGCTAGCAGAGAACATTAGCCTCACCCTCAGTTGCATCCCCTGCCTTTGCAGACTCAGAGTGAAGATGTTCTTCGTCTTCTTCGACTTCTTCGACCACCCTGCCTCCTCCAAGTCCATAGATCTGAGCTCGCCAAGCTCCAGCTTCTCTGTGTACTAACCCCAAGAAATCAAGATTCATCGCCACCTCCAAAATATTTACACGAACTGCGTGAGGAGCGAATGGCTGCCGGCTCACTGTGATCTCCGAGTCGTCTGCGTACAGGAAGATGGTGGATCCTCTCAGCTCACCATAGTACCTCTTAAACACCTGTAACACCCACAATATTTCTAAGTCTCGCTCATGCCACAACTTCCCCTTTACCTCTCTCTGTCCTCACCTTCTCCCCCGTGTTCCTCTTAAGCAGGTACCCCGAATGGTAGAGGGGCAGAGCGGTGATGGTGTCCCTCCTTCTGTGGACCACTCGGGTGGTAGACTCCATCGCGCTGAGCTCCAGTTTAATCCGATTGAGGTTGAGCTGCGATTTTGAGGTTTGTCGCTGCCTCCTCGCGACAGCAGCTGCGGCTCGACAGCTGTTGATCTATGAACCTGCGCTGATAAGTGAAGTGTGTGTCAGCAGCCTCGCCACGTGCAGGACGAGGAAACGTCGCGGTTACTTGCACAGGAGGAAGTTGATTGTTGTGAAACTATGGACTGGACCCCAGAGGACCTTGGAGAGGTCACATCTACTGGGACATAATGAGTGATTTTTACCCAAAACTTTGTCACCTCTGTAAACTTTCAAGCTCTAATAAAGGCCCAGAAAAAAACAACAACAACAAATTAGGTTCCTACACGAGCATGCCTGTTTTTCTCCATTCAATCCCTCATCCAGGAAGGATAAACCAGCGAGACATTCTCCACAGAGATACTCCCTCGACTCTCCATCACAAAGCCTTTAACGATGTTCCTCACCTCACTCGACCACACACAGACTGGGGCGACAATTGGCCAACAGGGGGCCATGAGTGACGGTGGCCAAACATTGGCCAGATATTTCTTTCTCCACACCAAACAATGTAAAAAAAAAAAACACCCAGAAACAACGATGTTATTCTGCAGTCGTACTTTATGCTTTGTTTACTTTTTTAACAACGGCATACATTCAGATTTGAGGTTGCCTTGGTGCAGGTTTGGGTCTTCTACCTTCATCTTCAACAAAATGTCCACCCTAACACAACAAGAGAGATCGGATCAGACATGGAGACGCTATCACAGAGATGGGCTAACATCTGTGCTCAGGGGCCACATGGACTTTAAAATTTTGAGAGACGGACCGCATCAGAAAAAGGTGCAGACATATCGAACAGAAACTGAAAAAAAAGCATTAGACTTTACATGATTTACACTCTAATAGGACCAGTTTGATTGTTTACCCATCTTTGCCAGTGCATCAAAGTCTGGTGTTAGTTTTGTTGTTGTTGTTTTTGTTGTTTGTTTTGAATGCTGTGAATTCTGTGCAATGTTTGGCGGGCCGGATCAAAAAGATCACTGGGCCTAATATGGCCCACGGGCCATAGTTTGCCCACCTATGCACTAGCAGCTGAGCACAAATCGCCCCAGTTTTGGCTCCAGCTTACCCGACCTGTCCAAGTAGTGATTGCTGCTCAGGCTTGAGTAACAGGTGAGGCTGGAGATAGAGGTCAGGCAGGGGTCGACCCATCCACAGGCCTCGTTACAGGAGCACAGCAGCTCATGATAAACACCGCAGGGGACGTCAGCACCTGGAAGACACCGCACCCACCGCCCTGGTTGACTTTTTATGATTTGAGGTGAAGCATCCTCACCAGCTAGGCACCCTCCATTTCTTCCCGCTAACACCATCACTTGTTCTAATTAGAGGAACACTTGTATTTATAAGTGAGCAGTCTTGGCCTAATGGCCGCCGTGATGGAGGAGTGGAGGTGTAAGCAGGCCTGTAATGAGCAGGAGGGGTCGTGGAGACCTTGTCGGACCCCTGGAGCTGTGGGGTGGAACTCCTGCTGCAGAGGTTGTTTCAGTCCAGCTAATATCAGCACGGCACCGCTCGGCCTCACACATCAGCCAAGTGTTCTCTAACCTCCTGTCTGCTCTGCTAACGCGTGGCCATCACCCACAAACTCCACAGGGAAGAAAGTTGCGGGGAATTTCATTCATTCACAGTTTAGATATGCACGGTAACTTTGTTGGGCCTGTTTGCAAGATACTCAAACATTTGTGGCCTGTAATGGAAAGGTGGGGTGAAACAAAAGAAAGAAACATAGAAAGTACACTGCATCACCATTAAGATAACACACACATACGCAGAAAAACACACAGAAACTCCATTTACCTTCATCATATTTACTTGTGTGTTTCCGGATTCCTAGGATCCCATTTATGGAATGGAACACGTGGCTACCAGATGATGGTGTCGCTGTGTGGACAGATGATGCTGAAAGTGCTGCAGGGACGAAGATCAGCATAGGTTAATAGAGAGAGATGGAGGAATAAAGAGGAGGAGGAGAGAGATTTGTACCTGCTGCCTTAGACTCCATCTGGACCTTACTTCGAATTACCCTTTTTGGAGAGAGAAAAAATGCTGAAGAATCTCTGACGTGCTCTCTCTCTCTCTCACACTCACACACACACACACACACATCATGAAGGTGTACTGCCAATATTGCCAGTACGGATATGATACTGGTACTATTCTGATATCCAAGTTCGATGTATCTTTGAGTGTCTTACGTTTCTGTGTTTTTGGGGTTAACTACAAGCTACAGGTCACCAAATGAGCGATGGCTTTTAGGTGCGGCAAAATTCTTCATATTGCTGGAAGGGGCAAAGTTTGAGCTTTCAGAGGTTGTTGATTTAAGTCATATCAAGCAATTTGTAATAGAGTTATGGCAGGTTAAAAGCGCGTTAGCCTGGAAAGGACATCGAGCAACAATAATGTATAAATGTTGCCTACTAACATGAACCATGCGCGTAAACTATAACGCCAAAGGCTAGATAGCAACTACTGAAAACCAAAGTCCTTCTCAAATGTTTTAAACTATAAAATTTAATAACATTACGACAATGACAAATGAATAACAAACTGACATGAGCCACACAACGGTTCAGTCGGACGACATCTCCTCAAGATGAGACATTATCGCTTCCCAGATGAGCTTGTGTGCACTTTGTGCAAGTCCATCTGAGGCCACAGATTGTGGCTCATCCAACCTGTCCCCCAGTGCATCGCTCCATTCTGGCTGTCTTTTTGGATGTTGAGGACATTGTGCACAGCGAGCTGCAAAAATAGCGGGCATGATGGTCACCTCGATGTCATTCCTCTTTAGCAACCAACGCCAGCGTCCATTCAGGGGCGTTCTCAACAACCAAGGGGGTTTCTTCACGTGACAGAGAGCCACATTGATTTTGAAAGACGGGCCGCGTCAGCACATGGTGCAGACTGATGAAACAGAAACAGAAAAAAAAAAGCATTGTGGTGTCTAATTATCTACTGTTCAATAGGTTTTAATTGTTCACCCATCTTTGCCACTGCATTAAAGTCTGGCATAAGTTTTGTTGTTGAAGCTTTTGTGGTTAGCTTTGAATGCAGTCAAAATTGTAAATTCTGTACCCGTCTTTGGAGGGCCGGATTAATGAGACCACAGGGGCTAACAGGGCCCACGGGCCGTAGTTCGCCCGCCCAAGCATTACAGGCATGCGCATTTCATGGGAGAAAAGTAGCCATTCTGCTGCTCCTCTGTGGAAATGAATAGGTCAGACATTGCAAGGATTGTAGTGTCCTTAGTCTAACCGGGCTGTCCAACATATATGTCTGTATATATCTGTGAAACTGAAAAGAAAACTGTTATTGCACCTATCAGAGACACAACTATTGTGATTACATTTCCATATTAGCGTTGGATTGAGATGCTTACCATAGGTTGTGGTCCACGACAGCCTGCAGGACAATGGAGTAACATCACGGCGTCCGGGCGGCAAGGCTCGTTTGGGCTCCGAAAGTTTGTGGTTCGACAAGTTATGGCAGGAGCGAGAGGATTCACCAAATAGTCGAATGTTGCCCGGGACATTCGAAAATGTGCTTTCCATTCGTCGCTGTCGAAATGCCCGATTGTTGCCCAGTAATTGTGGGATCTATCGCGGACCCACACACGCCTAGTTAACGGGGCAGCGAATTCAACAGCTGCCAAAGCATCGAGCATCAACGCTTGTCTTCTCCGCCGGTAACTTCGCCGTCTGCTTGCCGTCTCGCCTGTAAAATTCCTCTACTTCTGTCCCATCTGCATCCCAATGTTGTCCAGTCTGTGCTGGATTTGCAGGCTGTGCAGCCAGTACAAGAACATAAAACACAAGACGTACCAACTGGTCCCTCCATCATTTCCCGCCATCCCGCTCGTTTATATCTCGATGTTGTGTCGCGCCGGTGATTACGTCACTTTGATTGAGCCTCATGGCGTGGGGAGCGCGGGAGGGCAACCCGTGATTTGTGACTCGGGAAAGTGGTGCGCGATACTGCAATCCAATCCAATTCAATTCAGTTTTATCTGTATAGCACCAAATCATAATAGAAGTCATCCCAAGTGCTCCCCAAGAAAAAGTCTGTGAAGACCAAACTCTATAAGCCGATACCACTGAATCACCCGGCCAGTATGGCAGATACCAATATCGATACTTTGATGGACGCAACCGTCACACTGTTATATCTGATTTATTGTCATGGTCTTCGTGCAGTTTTATGTAGTATAAGTACTTTAATGACTTGTTTAAGTGAGAAAGCGATGCACACACACGCGCACACACCCGTCAAACACACACACACACACACAAACACACACACAGGGCTGCCTTTTACCTGTTGATGGAGCTGATGCTGGGCACGCTGTGGCGGTCACACACTCCCTCCAGCAGCAGCCTGTCCCGGATCTCCCAGGCGAACATGCTGGGGTGGCCCTGTTTGAGCTGCAGGATCCTCTGCACCACTCTGGCGGTGGCCACTTTGGGCTTGGAGCCTCCAATCACCCCTGGAGTGATGCTCCCCGTCTCATGGTACCTCACACAGAACAATTGCATAGGCCAGCGTGTAACGCAGCAAGCACAGACAGGGTTGAAGAGAAAGAGGAAAATTTTCTTTCTGCTGCCGGATGAAACACATGCACATGCACAAGCATTACAATAAATAATTATGGGCATGCAAAAACGAAGAGATCTCAGAATGAGGGGGGTATACACACTCATCTGAGACCAAACTGTGTTGGGGTTGAGTGCCTTGCTCAAGGGCACTTTCGCATCGCTCAGAAAGGTGAACCACACCACAAGTAGGAGTTCTCCATTCACCACTCAAACTAAATTCCGCTCAAAAATGTTGAGCACGACTCCGGTGGGATTCGAACCCACAACCTTTGAATCACTCCTCGAGTGCTTGACTAGAAGTCCAACGCGCTATCCGTTGCGCCACGGAGCCAGTCTGACTACCAAAGGCACCAGTCCTCACCGGGCCAGGATCTTGCTGACGCAGCCGTGGCTGACGCGCAGGCGGTGGGAGATGTCGCAGGCCCTCACGCCCCCCGCGGCCAGCTCCACGATGCGCCGCCGCACCGGCTGCGGCAGCGGGCGGCCGTTGATAAAGGCGCCGCCGAGCTGGTTCACCCCCGGCGGGGCGGGAGATCGGCTCTGCTCGGCGTGCGCAACGCGTCCGAGGAGGATTTCCATCAGCCGCTTACCGCCGCTCGGCGCTGAAAGTAGCGGGCGGAGCGCGGACGATACTTTTGTTCAAACACAGGAAAGTTTGGCGGGGGTCCGCCGAGTTTATTCATTTGCGCGCGCGCGTGTGTGTGTGTGTGTGTGTTTGTTTTGCGATTGGCCACGCACGCCCCCACACACGCCAATCCACTCATCGTCGTTACAGTTATGTTCCAAAAGCTTTGCTCAATAGGACTAATATTAGTACTTGTAGCACGACTCTCTAACACGAGTACAAGCATATAAACACATGAATGTAAAACTTGAGAGGCGTTGACTTCATCACAATCAGATTTACAAACATATGAATCCTGCAGAGGAGCTTATTCACCATTTGATTGGCACCAATTCGCCGGTAAAGTTTATAAATAACCGAAAAGTGCAAATCTCTGGATAATTCTAATCATTTAGATATTTTTTTCATGTTACATTTTTTTTTGTTTCCATGATGGCAGGTGAAGTCACTCCTGACCGTACCTCACCGCACCAGATGTATTGTAAAGTTATTCAAAATAACTTTATTTTGAAAGCTAAAGGTGCGTTAAGTTATTCAAAATAACTCCACACACCCTCTTTGCACACCCACTCTGACTTTTGCACTCTCAGTGAGTTCCCGCCACACGTCTCCATATTTGGTCGTCATGTAATTAATTCAGCATAAGTGTTTCTTGTCAGGTTTAATGAATCTGTTCTTCCAGGGGCAATTACTTGGCACCTGCGGTGCTTCTTTCAGCTCAGCTGCTAATGATATGGATTTACAAATGAAGGTAATGATGAACTTTACTCACACTTTATTTCATACAGAGCTAACATGCCTTGCAGAGTTTACATTTTGAGCTCATTTCTTATTTTCACATGTTTCTGACCATCCAGCCACCCTCACAATGTGTCATTTTATAAGTTGGATTGATTGAAAATAGATTTTTATTCTTTGCTAGTTAGCAGCATTTCACTCTCACCAACACGAGGTGCAAACCGAAGAATCGGACAAACAAACAGAGCATACAGTTATGTTTTCAAGGTTTATTTGCACTCAAGTACACACACTCATTTTTCTCCCCGAACACAAACATTCAATAGAGAGGGAATGTTTAAAAAAAAAAACAACCTTACGGCAGACAGTCACCTTTGTTCCACTGAAACACCTCTGAGGGGCTTTGAGGAGAGAGAGGCCCACACTATGTACAAGGCCAAGACAACAGTGGCTTAGTGCAAATATCTGGAGCGTGTATCGGCCATGCTATGTTGTATGCCAGCTCACACACAGACGCACACACTCATACACATATGCACACACACACTCACATACAGCAGCATGATGGGAACATTGCGACAGCACAGAAGATGAACAGCATTTCTACGTTGAATAAAGAGGATCATTGAGGTTACTAGTGGTATTGGTACAGTAAGTCAACACTTCAGGGTTCCGTAGAGAATTTTTCAGAAGAACAGCTCATGATTCAAAGTTATGCACGCACCATACAAATTACAAATGGGGTTCATTTATGTATTCGCGGGGACAGAGTGCGTTCTCACTAAACATGGGGCTGCTTTCACAAAATCTTAGTTTGAACTGTTTCTACAAAATTACGGAAAATACTTGTATATCAAAGGTAAACAACTTTGTTTTCAGGCAGCCAGTGTCGTGGAAATGCAGCTCAGATGCAGTATGAGTGGAATGCAAATTCATGGATCCATATAAGTGACTGGTAAGTGCTGCAGCAGAGTGTTTGAGTGTAGAAAACTACTTGGAGTTGTCCAGAGTCTGGAGATCCAAGTGTTTCACCATAAATATGTGACCTTTTTATATAAGTGTGTGTACGGACTTGTCTCTCCTCATATGTTCTCAAAGGCAATGGAGCAGATGAGGAAGATGGCGTAAAGCAGCATGAGACCGAGTCCCAGCCTGCGGTCCAACCTCCAGCAGTTCAGGTGGACGCTCAGCACCTGGGGTGACGAAAGGAGAGGGGGAGGAAGAAGGGGAGAGGGGTGGAGCGGGGAGGAAAGAAGGGGAGAAAAAGGGAGAGGAGGCGAAAAGAGACAAGAGGAGAGGGCAGGATAGAAGAGGGAAGGGGGTAAGAGGAGAGAGGAGAGAAGAAGAGGAGAGGAGAGGAGAGAAGAGAAGAGAAGAAATGTACCATGAAGATAACTGGAGATGTATGAATATTTACATTCTTTATATCAGTTATACATATGCATAATGCATAAATATACTGTATATACATGTATTTCTGTTCCTGGAATATTGTTATCTATCAACTGCAACCACTGAGCTAAGACAGGTGAGGAGGAATCATCTCCACCCTGAGTTCTCCTCACCGTGAGTGTGACTGAGGCCAGCAGCAGGATAACAGAGTACACCAGGCCTCTGCTGTTGATGTAAACCTGAAACACACACACAGACACAGACACAGACACAGACACACACACACACACACACACACACACACACACACACACACACACACAATCATTTACCCACACCATCCCACCCATTCCCTGCTGGTCGGGGCGGGCGTGTGTGTGTGTGTGTGAATCGAGGCAACGGGGTCTTTACCACCGATCCGTAGCTGACGACGAGGGTCCTCAGCGCCCAGGGGAAACCCAGGCCCAAGAGGACGTCAAAGATATTACTGCCGATGGAGTTGGACACGGCCATGTCCCCCATACCTACAGCCAGGAAGACGCCCACACACACAGACTCACTTGTTTTTTCTTTTTATAGATGTTAATAAATAAATCGGACTCAAACACTGTGCTGGAGTCGTTTCCATTTTTTCGTTCCAGTGGCTCGGCTGAATCCACATCAATTATTAATTGATTTGGAGCGATGCTCCATCTTGGAGACCTCAGTCACACACACACACACACACCTTGGCGTGCGACAATGAGGCTGGCCATGCAGTCAGGAACACTGGTGCCCGCAGCTAGGAAAGTGATGCCCATGATGACCTCTGGGATTCCAAGCGTGAAGCTAATTATGGTCACCTAGGCAGCAGAAAAGGAGGGAGAGGGAGAGGGAGTCTGTGATTAGGGGGCGATAATTTGAGTGTGTTAGAGTGTGTGTGTGTGTGCGCGCATGGTTCATACCATCCAGACCATGAGGTAGGAGAACAGGGCTATCCATAGGGTGGAGGACAGAAAGGTCAGCAGGTACCAG
>OMPJ01021200.1:0-16038 GCA_900312935.1 Carapus acus
CGGGGGGGGGTTTGTGTTTCAACAGATCATCAGCTGTACCTGTAGCGTGGTTTGTGAGGAGTGTGTGTTCGACAGGTGCAAGAGCACCTCAACGCTCCGAGGTAAATTATATTGTTCATCTCAGGCTTAATGGCAAGATGTCATGCTGTGAAAACGCATTTCCTCTCATCTGCGCCAACAAGTGAGCGATCGAGGGGAAACGAGCAGACGTGTTGATTTGGTCTCGTCTGAGTCGTATCGCAAATTCCGTCTCTGCTTTTGAAGCAGACGTCCTGGTGCCTGTAACGCGGTGGGTGGCTCTGTTGGTCCCTGGCAGAAACTTTGGGTTCAGTGCCTTGCTCCAGGACGCTGTGACATTATTCTAGGTGGTCCCTGGAATCAAACCAGCAGTACTGAGAACATTTATTTGTGAAGCAACAGTGACCTCAGTGGACTGGGGAGAACTTTCAGGTGGTATCACAGCGACTGGGCTACACTCAATCATTAGGAATAACAAAGTCTTCAGTCAACATCTGCAGTTGCAATAGACTTGAGTGAATGAATGTTGTCCTGAAATAGCAGCATACACAGATGCAAATAGGGATTAATTATAAACTCACACAGCCCCCCCAGAGCTCTGTTTAGGCCCACATCAGTAACTTGCCCAGAAACTAAAAATGCGAACACCTTCAGCCTGTCCCAGTTAGATAAAAATAGAATTCTACCTTTGTACTCAAGAGTGTTCTTGTTTTCATGTCGACCTTTGGCCTGCACAAGGAAATCAGGCCAGTTGTGTGTAGTTGTGTATATGTGTGTGTGCATATGCACTCAAGTGCGGACGACAGATGTTGCTGGCTGTGATTCGATCCTTTTTTCAAACACAAACAATACATTATTCTGTTCTTCATGTAACAGTCACAATGAGAAACTCAGTTGCGCCTGTTTTGCACTCTTCATGTTTAGAAATTTGTTAATTTCGTTGCGCCATGATTCTTTTGTTGTGCTGCACAATGGCTATAAAAGCATTCTATTCTAACAGTTATTCTTTTATAGTCAGATTACATGGAGTTACGCTTACATTTGATGATTCAGTGTCTCTTCAGAAGATGCTGAATAAACAAAAATCGTTGAGGAAGAAAGTGCCTGGTGAGGGATTTGGATGGAAACCAGGGCTCATGACTGGCATTCCTCAGAAAGTCAATGCAGAACAAAGCATAGAGGAGCCTCTCTCTCCTGTCTCTGCGTCCAAATGTCTGAGTATGAGACTTCATTGAACCCCGGCCGTCTGGAGTGTATCGCTCCACATTCTCATTCCTATTTTCTGCATGCTAATACTTTCTAAGCAAGGATTAGCACAAAGTTGGTCCGGGGGTTTCCCGCACGCTGACTGCTGTGTACGGTAATTTCTGCACAAAACAATGGATCTTTTTTTTCGCCACCCTCCGAAAGCTCAACCGGTTAAACTGTCGTCGCCAACGGTGTCAGTCAAAGATTCGCGCTACTAAATGCGGCTTAAGGGAGGCGGTGCACCATAAATCTTTCCACAGGTTTAAGTTGGATGCGGAGGGAAAACGCCAAACTAAGCACTTGAACTCGGCGGCCTTTTTCAGGAAGAAGCAGCAGTTAGATCAACATCAACATGTCTTCTATTTTTTTCTAAGAGTGGACAAACATCTGATAGATCCCACTACCAGCATGTTTTCATTTAGGGCCCTCGGTGCTCCACACGGCAGTGCACTCAAAACATCCCCTGTGTATGGACCAGTGTGTGTGTGCGCGTGTGTGCACGGGTGTGTGATGTTTGCATGTGTGTGGTGCACTGTAGCGGCTGCTACTGCGCCTGCTCTTGTTTCCAGCATTCCTCTGCTCAGCTGGGAGAATTATGGGGGTAATTTAGACATTTTCACATTTTTGTAGCGGATTTGTTATTTAGGAAAGAAAAACTGAGCGTTTGAAAACGGATAAAGTATGAGAGTGCGCCCCTATTATGGGGAGGCTGTGTTGTTATCTTTTATTGCTTCTGATAGCAGAGAAGGGGAGATGGATGAAGAATTCATCTCCACCCTCAATGAGCGCAGGAGCAAGACCAAACAAAAGTTGTCCCGTCCACAGCTCCCTCTCTCTCTCTCTCTCTCTCTCTCTCACACTCTCTCTCACTCTCTCTCACTCTCACACACACACACATACACACACCCCGTCTGAATGTCATCACCTTTACATTTACTGCTCATCAGTCAAGCAGCAAATCCGATGTCTTATAAATCTCATTTGTCCCCAAGAGCAGCTGCCACTGTGATGGACACCTTTTGTGTGTGTGATTGCAGATACTCTAGTAAAGGTGTGGCAGTGTTTTTATCAGATAAAGAGATCCACTCATGGACAGGTCGTAGTGAACTCGGCTGCTGCTTCATCATTATAAGGAAAAATGCTCCAGATGCCTGTAAGTACGTGTGTTGATATTCAGCAGAAAGATGACGGCTTCCCTCAGGCATTGGTGTCGATACTGAGAAATGGCAGAGGAGGTATTTGTTGGTGTGTGTGTGTACGTGTGTTGTCCCAGTGACTTTCTAACACAACAGCATTCTTTCAACAGGCTCTATTCTGTATTGTCATTTCACTGAGCTCCATTGGGCGTGAACTCCATTGGGCGTGTACTGGTGCACCTCAATAAATTGCAGTTCATTTATTTCATTCAAAAACTGACATGCTCCCACATCAGTGTTTCATCTCACACAAAGCGAAAACTTTCAAGAATTAAGTTGTTTTTCACTGTGGTTGAAAACATTCTGTCATGTAATATTTTTATTTCTAAGATACTTAACTGTGGGTTTTCATGAGCTGCAAGACATGAATGTCAAAATAAGAACAAATACAGGTTTTAAACTGTCACTTTGTGTGATAAATCAGTGATATCAGAGATTCACTATTTGCAAATTTTGTTTTGCAATTATGTTAAGTTGATAGGTAAATTAACTTAACTACATCATCAGAATTCGTCGAGACACCCCTGTATTTAGTAAAAGTGCTTCCTAGAAACTAAGACAAAGAAGAAAGCAAAAACCTCACTAACTCATAAAATACCACCCAGGAGCCTGAACTTTTGTCCACCGAAGCCTTTTTTCTGTCTTCTGCTCCTCTGCCCACTGGCATCACTTCTGGCTCTACTGCTGCACCATTTCTCCAATGTTTGATCCGCTTGCCAAGTTAAGTATAACTTCTGATTCCAATTTTGCATCAAGTAAGCTTTCACTTTCTCACCGAGCAACCCATCAATACACACAAACGCATCTCCGGCGCCAGCGTCCTCAGCGGGGATGTCGGACCGGTTCTCGGATGACCTGGCAAAGACACAGAGGGTTTGAGCGAGGGTGGAGCTCAGCTGTGTTGCCCTTGGCTGGCGGTGTGGACGGAGCAGCAGGGGGGGACTTTGGTAGCCCGTCTTGGTGCTGGGCTCAGCCAGCTGCCGGCCGTGTCGCTCCCTCGCAGATCTTTGCTTTGGAGGAGATTTGCAGATCCCGGGTTGAGGATGAAATGTAGCTCAGGCTCGGCTCGGCAGACACGCTCAGTGGTGTGAGGGCTGTGTGCGCAGGATTTGGACTGTTGAAGAAACTTTTCAGGGCTGATTGCGTTCTCAAAGGATTAGGGCTAAAGTTAACTTAGGCCAGTTTTTCCTAGTGCTAAGTCACCTTTTTCTGGTGCATTTTCAAGTGCCCCTGGTTTTGAGAGACAAAAAGTTCGATCTTGCTCCGGCCATGCTAGTATGCTGGCCAAATTGCGTAAACTCAGCCAGTGGAATGACGCATTTAAACAAAAGCAGCGAATATGTTGTTTATTCGGTGATCTTTGGTATAAATAAAGTGTTTGGCAAATGCAGCAACACAGTCATGATCAAACTGTGTGCTGCGTGTGGTGTGTATGCGTGAACGTGTTTGAGTTAAGAATCGGGAATCAGGAAAGGAAAAGATAGTGGGGGAAGATAACTTCTGTTATGATTTCAAAAAAAAATTGAAGAAGAGATGTGCAGGCACAGATAATCTAAAAAAAAATCACAGACTGGATGGTCCGACCACACATGAAGCAGGGGCTTTTCCCCTGCCTGGCTAGAGGAGATGGTTTCCCTCCTCACCTACAAGCAGCCGTCTCACTTTCGACTTAGCCTCCTCTCACTGCTGTGATCGCACCCGAGACGATTCAGACTTCTCTCACTTGAAGTATCAGAAGAATCTTCTGTAGAAATATTGTCTATTATCACAGCTGTGACCTGATCACGCTGGGATGTTAAGGAACTCTACTGGATGAATCCAAATTGAACATGGTTTTGCAATCCATCCATCTGATATTATGTACTTTTCGGTCTCAGCTGCTGTATTTGGAAACACGACATATGCACATTGCAATGTTTGGCTTCAGACTTGTATGTGTTCAGTTTGTTGCAGATACTTCTTTATTAAAGCACACTCAAATTTTTTTAGTTGTTCTATAATTTGCTGGTAGACATCTTGTGACCAAACGCTATTTTAGATTGGTAGTCCAGCTATAATTTGTTGTATTTATGTTGTTATCTATAATTGGTGGGACACACCAGGAGCATTTAGAGGCCGTTTTCACCCTTTGGGAAAGGCGGTGCTGCAAAGGGTGAGGAACATCATGGAATATGTGCATGCACTATATATTAGGCTGATGGTGTGCACTGTGTATCTTGTGGCCTTAGCAGAATTGTACAATGTATCATGGGATTACACCGTCTCCTTTGCGTTGATATATTTCCCTCTTTGTTGTTGATGCTGTAGGTCCCGTCTTAAATATCTGGAGCCATTAATACTGATTTCATAATGGCATCGTAAACATTGCTGTGTGCAATTTGTGCAATTTGTCTGCATAAACCAGTCCAACAAGGGGAACAACAAACAAAAACAAAAGCGAAAACAAGCTTGATGCCGTGTTACTTGAACCCACTACAAACAATATTAATCTTAATTCCTCCTCTTAAACCATAGATACATCTTTCTCAGATAAGCACAGTATAGCTGGTGAAGGAAAAAGTGAAGATATGAGTTTACTTACAATGTATTGTTGCTCTTAAGATCCTCCCTACCCCCACTTTGGCCCCGGTTACTCTGACCTGAGAGATTGTAAGGTCAAGCTGGCGATGACCACCCCATTCAGACTTTCCGACAAAATGGTGCTTTGTAGGTTAAATAATAACAACTGAAACTGCAGGCCTGTTAATAAATGACCATTTTAAGACCTTCCAACCTTCTACCTGCCTTGCACAGAGAGTCATTTGTAATTCCCCTTGACGGCGATGATGTGGCTACCCTGGAACTGAAAAATCCTAGTGTGTGTGCATATGTGTGTTCCTTTGTGTGCGTGAGTTTGTGATCATTAGCATCAATTTAACAGAATGTGCCAAACTGACAAAATGCTGTCCTTGACTTATTTACTGCAACTGTAAGGGAAATTTTTTGTTTTGCTCTCCAAGTGTAGATTTAGCTTGACATAATTACATCGATTGCTGCAAATTGCTGCAGTCGATCAATTTATGCGTCGGTGGTGTTTTTTTTTTTTTTTTACTGTTGAAAGTGAATCTGGGGTATTATGGACCCCTTGGAAATAGGTCACACTGCGATATTTGTTCAGCACCAGGGACAGTGCATGTGAAAATGTTTCTTACGACGTGTTTCTTCTCAATCAAACGCGCAACAACGTTGTGTCACATGTTTTCATGGCTGTTTTGTGCCAGCTCATCTACTCCGATCGTAAATGTCTGGCATGGTGAAGGATCATGGTGGAGGAGAGAGAGAAACTTTCCATGTAACTGCTTTCCTAGCATTTTGTCTTCAGACATTCTGCTATGTCACTTGATTTAACTCGGGGTACATGCCACATTTCCTCCAACAGCTGGGCTGAAGGCTGTGAAACACATTTTAGAGGAAATTAGCTAATGGTCCCCGAGATGGATGGATAATAAGAGCAGTGTGCTGTCACGGACAGCAAAGGTGTGTGAGAGCTAAGCGAGTGTTTGAGATGGCAGAGTAAGTTTGAGGGGCCAGAGAATGTAAGTGAGGGTGACTGAGATACCGAAGTGCTGTAGTAGCACAATGAGGAGAACACAGTTGGAAACCTGCGCAGTAAACTAGATTTTACATCCAGCTACGATAATGAACAACGGCAAGGCAGATGTTTTTCAGGCCTCCTAAGTCCTCAGTTTGTCGGGCGGAGCTCCCTGACGTCTGCAAATTTGCTGGCTCCTTTAGGGACGACGTACTGATTACCCACGGGACGAAACTCCAGCGGAGCGGCACTAGTTTCGCTGTGAGTTGACATCTTTATGTGCCATGCATACGCCCCTCCCTTCCCTGTCACTCTCTCTCTCTCTCTCTCTCTCTCTGTCTCTCTTTCTCTCTCCCCGCATTGCCCGGTTAGAGGTTGCCAGACTGTCTGTCAGCCTGTGGCCTCGTCCCTCCGGGGACAAAGCTCCCGTTCTTCCTGGGGAAAGCCCCCACCCTGCCGGAATTCTCCCCTCGCCTACGGGTGCGGAGGCAGGAGGGGCGAGAGGCAGGCAGGAAGGTAGAGAGTGCACAGGGAAAACTGCATGTTTTGCCAGTGTCGGCACGTGTGAGCCAATTCTGCAAACCCTCGTTTGGCGAATGTGCGCGTAATTCTTAATTCAAAAAGCAAATCTATAGTATACACCAGTGTGCCAGTAGCACTTTGTCGCACTCCAGTAACAAAGCCCTCATCATGTGACCTTATATACGAAACTGAGCTTACCCTCTTTGAGGACCTGGGATAGAAAGGGGGCGTGGGGTTGGCGAGGAATGATGGGCGAGGCACCCAGGGGAGAACGCGCTGAGAGATGGAGGTGTAGTTCCAGCATCAAATTGTAGGGAGAGACTCAATTAAGCAGGGCGCGGAGTGAGGAGGCATCCAGTCACTTCGCTCTCGCATCTGGTATGTCGGCGGTGGCAGAGCCACGCAAAGGTCACGGGCCTCGCCGTCGCACGCCTTTGGCTAGCCGGGGGCCGAGTGTTCTTCCAGACGTCCTTCAGACAAACCTCAAGCTGGCTGACTTTTGCGCCAACGGTGCTTCCCTGCAATAGAGGATCACATTTACAAAATAATGACAAGCTACAATAAGCCAGGCCTTTTTTCTTTTCGACTGTGCTGGTGTTATTCCTGTGGGAAACCCAACCTTTCCTCAATATTCCTCATCATTCCTCATCATATTTGTGATCTCACTGCATTTCCCTCTGTAGTATACTAAATGCTATGCCTACATAAATAGGTACATGTTGTGAAAACCTGAGTAAATTGAATTTGTCTATTTTGGGCCTCTTTTGTATGTATAATTGGAAGTATCCATCAGCAGTGCCATAATCCTTTTTGTGTGCCTGTCGTATAATTCAGTCCCCCCTTGAAATCTTTAAATATTAAATACAATCCCTGTATCTGGGTACATTATCTGAAAATGAAATTTGCAGGCACACTATGCACGAATGCGTGTCTTCTGGACGCCGCTGGATTTTGGATCGTATCTCCCGAGGCGAGCTTTAATGCCTCGTCTGACTCCTTGCTTTATAGATGATCTCCTCTCAAAGAAAAAAAAGGAATAATATTTTGCTCGGCAGTCTAGGGGCGACTATCGGGTTCAGCCATCTGCTGAGGACACGCCACCTCTCCCACTCAAAC
The DNA here is from genome assembly GCA_900312935.1 of Carapus acus. Taxonomy (NCBI): domain Eukaryota; kingdom Metazoa; phylum Chordata; class Actinopteri; order Ophidiiformes; family Carapidae; genus Carapus; species Carapus acus. The sequence goes on from OMPJ01021200.1 coordinate 7,672, forward strand.
TTAATTAATGAGGGTGAATGGAGCCGGGAAGAAACGGTTTCAGTTTAATCTCATGCCCAGGCCATATAATAATTTATGTCATTTTCTATTCTTTGCTGCGCCTCTCTCGGAAATACTGAGCCATTACATTGATAAGAACGTCGGGGCAGATTCCAGCAAACTACTCGACTTTCCTCAGAATCTCGCGGAATTTCTCAACCCTCGGGCCCGAGGCTGTTGATGGGCGAAGGCGTGAGGAATGTTGGTTGTTTGAGGACAAAGTTCCGCTTTATCGGTCAGGTAAACCTATTTTAACGCTGCCGCGGGACGCCCATGTAAATAACAGCCGAGCAGCTCCCGTGAGAGCTGCCAGAGGGAAACATGGCAGCGTTGAGTCAGGCCCCGCAGACGCCCGCCCATATGTAGGCCACCACAGCTACAAGTCACGTCTGCAACTGACACACTCTTGTTCCTGAACAACAAACAATGCCAAACAGAGTCATGTTGCCATAGAGACCTGTCACGGCGCCTTTGTGGCAACATTGCTGGTTTCGCCCGTGTATCGGAAAGATATTCTGGCCGGGCAAGACCGTTCAAGCCGCGATACCGATCGCACAAAGACGTTTATCAAGTGTAGGCATTTATTTTGTCAAGCTTAGCTCCGTCAATGCAAACATCCTCCCTGACCTGGCAGAAAAAAAGGGAAGTACCTGGGTATGTGTGCAAATATTGTACCAATGTACGAATTTCAGCCACAGGCACTTCTCCTTTCCTTCCTGTATTTCAGCAGTGTGGAAATCAAACAAGTCACATTGTGTTAATGAAAACATTTTGATTAATAAGTCTGGGGAAAAGGACAAACAAGCTCTGTGCACCACAGTCAGCAGGAATTGTGCCTCCCTCCAGAACTTGATGCAGCCTGTCGGATGGGTTGCGCTAGTTGCAGATTCACATCAGTTGATCTTGTCGGGCTGAGAAGATGAAGGCAGAGCTTTGATCCAACCAGTGTGAGGTGACTTTTGGACTGGTGTCTGTGGTGTTTGCTTCAAACATGTCACCAACAGTGAAATAGATGTCACTGCAGCTGATGTCACGGAGGCTTGATCAGAACCGTTTTGTGGCTACGTCCTCCAGTAAGACGCTTACTCAAACAGGCGAGGACTTCACAGAACCCAACTGCAGATACTCTTACCCATCTGCAATGCGGGGAGGGAGTATCACATCTGCGTAATATTTCACTGTGTTAAGGTTAAAGTTAAACTCCTCATGTAAAGCGGTCGCTGCAAAATTTTGACTTTGAGTCGGTTTGATGTGTCATACTAATTGCCAGTCATCCCTCTGTCAAACACTGGAAACCTGATCTGAGAGACTTAATTTGTCTATCTGTCAAGTAAAAAAGTAAATGAATTTGGTCTTGAAAGTCAAGAGCGCATCCGTTTCCCCTTTTTCTTTGCAGAAAACATGCATGTTTGCATGTTTGGTACAGCAGCCTGTGTCGCTTACATCCTCCTGCAAGTGTTGGTACATAGTCACACTGAGCTGTTGCATTCCATTTGAAGAGTCTTTCTACGACAACAATAAACTGACGTTAGTATTTGTACACTTTCCTATTTATTCAACGAGTTATCTGTATCAGGGATCAGTGACAATAATCCAGGAAGAGTTGCGATCCCACACACCTTTGAGGTCAGACTGTGGCCCAAACCTCACCACACATGCACCTGATGTGCTCTGATTGACACGGTTATCGAATGTAGCTCACTCAGAGAGTGATAGTTTCCTAATCTCAGCGCTGTAACGTGCTGAGGAGAGAAATGCACAGAGAAAGCGCTCTGATCCCCACACGCAGATAGTGACATCACGTGCTAATGCGAGGCCCGCATCGGCCATGTTTGTGCATGTGATCGTGTACGTCGTTGTGAATCGGTCCTTTGTGGCGGCATCTGTGTTCGTGGCGAGCATGCGTGAATGTGTTGGTGTGCCTGGCCGTATATAATTCTGCACACTTATCTCTGACGCCGAGCCGCACCCCGTCTCATTCAATCATGTGATAACGATCGCCGTTCGCCACCTTTCCTCTCTCTCCTCCTCTGTCTCTATCTCCGCCGCCTCCGCGGCCACCGAAATTCTCGGTCCTCTCTCCTCCGTCAGCCCGCGTACGTCTGGAGCCGCGTGACCCCCGTTAACCTCTGCTTCCTGAAATAACCGCAGCTTATTGTGCACGATCCGTGGGCGGCGGTGCGCAGGACGGAGGGAGCGGAGCTACTCCCCGCGCCGGCCCCAGGCGGGGGGCCTGGGGGCCTCTGACGTGCAACCGGCCGGTCGCTGCGTCACTTCCTGGAAGGGGAGGTGGGGGAGCTGTGGGATGGAAATGGGGGTGACTGACCGGGGGCTTGTTTTTATCAGGCAGTCCAGCGAGCGGACAAAAGGAGCCGAACGAGGGATCAGGGGCCGGTCGCAGTAAATACCAGCCCCCCTCCGCTGCCTCCCCGAGGGCCGACGCATCCAACAGAAATAATGACTCAGCTGAATTGACAGAAACAGATGTTTGCCAGAGGGGTTAAATGAGTGGGTGTTTTCTTATCGTAGACGTGGTTTTTGTTTTGGCCCTGAGTTTGCTTATTTATTTTTTGGTCATTTCCTTATTTTTGCTCGAAAATCATCCAACTGTGAAGGCATGTTTGATTGATAGGTCTTGTCCGTATCTCTTGCAATATGTTATCTATCAACTCTATTAGTGTTGGAAATAGAGTTATCAACTACGCAAAAAATGTGTCAACACTGTCAAGTGTTGACAGATTTCGTCATTCTTTATCGTAGCATGAAAGATTTCTAAATGCGCACACTCTTTGCTGCTTTCCTCTATGACGTCAAAGTCGCTGCTTCTGGGCTGCAGCACAGGATGTCTGCGAGAGACGGGCAACAGGGACGGACAGAAAATCTATATTTATGGCAGCTCCTGAGTCAGAGATAATATAGTTTGTTCTCCTAACAATGGGAGCAGACGGGTGGATGGAAAGCAGAAAGCGGTGGAAAGTCAGAAAGTGCCTGCTTACAGCAGGGGCTCAACTTCCCCCTGAGAGACAGTCAGATCCTGCGTGACTTCTCCTCCCCGCATTTGGACGGGCGGGCTGGCCTCGAGTCTCAGCAGGGCCTGCCAGCAAAAGGGAAGGAGAGGCTCGCCCGACGCGCGTACGAAGACATGTGACGCAGAGTCACACCACAGCAACCGCCGTCCTTGTTGTTGTGCTCCATTTCCTTGGAATCTCTGCCGGCCAGGCTTCCAGTGCCGAGCGGTTAAATGACATTGGCTCATCACCAGGACGAGTTTACTTAAGGCGGGATTATGTTCTACGATATGTACTTTACTGGTTTTTCATGTATGTGTTGGTGCCTAGGTTTAGATGCGCCCACTCTGGCCCACTTTTAGATGTAGGACGGATATTTCCGACGCTGCTGTGCACGACCCTTGTGACCCCATCAAACTTTATGCCGCCATCTGCTGTTTCCCTCCTGTCTGCCGGTTGACTTCCTGTCCACTGGCCTTCCGTTGAATCGAAAGATATGGCGGATAGCACTTTTTCTCCTGAAATGCCTTTGTTGGAATGCCACACTTAAAATTCTCTCGAGTCTGCTTCTGTGTTGTGATTTCAGTAATTTCACTTTAGCGCCTCGGGTGTATAAACAAACAGCTTTCTCAGTGTTATTCGGAGACAAAAAATATTTGGCAATGTATCAGGATTCGAACGGCCAAGTGGGGTCATGGATCCATCAAAACATCAATTTAGCATGGCAAGTCTAATTTTAACAGCTACTTTCTGTAGGGAAGTGGTCCAGAAAAATGTCTCGAAGCAGTCATGGGAAAAATGCAGTAATAATAATATTGTCACTGATGACGACGCCTCGCTCTGTCAAACTTAAAGGAGCAGTGTCTTAGAAGCACAGGGCTACAGCGGTCCAGGTAGGACTGGACTGGCCTTCCAGAGAGGAAGAGGAAGTGAGAGAGAAATTGTTTACACGCGAGTCGAAGATGAAGCGCCTTTTTCTGCCATCCGAGCATGAGGAACTTTGCTGTGATGCGTCTGCCCGTGTTGGTGTCTAATAATAAACCTTGTCTCCATGTCCTCTCTTTGCCACCCCCTCCACCCTCTCCTCCCATCAGTCCTCCTGGCTCAGCCCATCGAGAATGAATGCATGGAGGGTCTGACGTTGAAGATCACCGACTTCGGCCTGGCGAGGGAGTGGCACAAGACCACCAAGATGAGCACGGCTGGTACCTACGCCTGGATGGCACCCGAGGTCATCAAGTCATCCACCTTCTCCAAGGGCAGCGACGTCTGGAGGTGTGTGTGTATGTTTGTGTGTGTTACTCAGATTAGCTTTGCTGCTAACTGAACTCTCACTTGCCTGGTTTTGTTTTAATCAGGACAATGCCAAAATCAGTGTTACCCTGTTCAGGTTTCTACTATCATTTCCCTAAGAAAAAGTGAACCCTCTGTCCACTGTTCTTGTTATTTTGATATATGTTCGTAAAACTCGAAGGAAGTGGCTGCCCTGCATCTGACCCATTTCTTTCATCACTTGTGGAGCAGTAGGCTGCCAAGTAAGGCAGCCAAAAGCAGTAAAAGGCTTCAGCGTCTTCAGCGTCTTGCTCAAGGATGCTTTGACATTGCACCATTTTTGAGGAGGAGCCGCGGATTGGATTAGGAGCCCCCCTGTTTTTGAGACGACCGCTGCACCTCCTGAGCCGCCCTTGGTTCGCATGCAGCTCAGGGAGGAATGATAGATAGTTGATGCAATGATACAATGAAGCCGCACAACCTCAGTAAAATAATACCATAATCCACAATACACTCTGTTGTGACTTAATGTGGAAAAGTGACCCATTTCCTTGAACTGGATGTCAAATTTCCTCCTATTTGGTCCTGTCCGATGCTCAAACGTCAATTTTATCAGTAAATTCTGAACCCGGCCCAGCCTGACATGGACGCACGGGTCCCCATTAGTTTTAAAGTGAAAAATCGATGCGCCGCTGGCCTCCCTCTGCAGGAAAGTGGTTAAGAAAGTCGCATCTCAGTGAAGAAAAGGTCAGCTGAGTGCTGCTATCATGTGGAAGCCTAGCGCAGCGAAGCGCTGGTGGGAGAGAGAATGATGAAGCGGTGCAGGGGACAGAGTGATGGATTGCAGCCGGGTCGCCGCAGCCATGTGATGGCATCTCTTCAAAGAGCTGCTCTGTGCTTTGTTGTGGGTCGCGCACGGCACACTGTGCCATTGTCTGCAGTTTAGACAGAGGAGACAGAGGCCACACACTCGCTCCAACCACAGCCCTTTATCTGCCTGTTGGGCACGCATGTATGTGTGTGTGTTTGTGTATCTGTGCCGACTTCACATGAATAATGTACACAATCGTGTGGAATGGCAAGCAAATGTCTAACAGCCACAGCGTGTCATCCTGTCTGAAATGGTCCTCAATACAACCCGGGAGCACGTTTGACATAGTTTGAAAATGTGTTTCAGAAGGTCAAAACATTTTTTCATTACTTCCGTCAGACTAGTGAATTGATTCTTTGCTCTTAAAAGCAGACTAACTGACTTTTTATTGTCTCGCTGTGTCCCTGCACCATGCGGCTATCTCACTCCTCCACATTTTCTATCTCCATGGACAGCCAACTGAACCGATCATATCACCTCAACAATCACATCAAAATCTTAGATAGTGAAACAAGCAGGTACTGGAGCAGAGAGCCCGGAAAACTGCGGTAAAAACGAACGTAGATCTTTTTCCTCCCGCTTCCTCGTCTCACCCGTCGAGGAGAGCACGGCGGCTGCTGCAGCTGCCAGAGACGACGAGGAGTGTTTCCACGCAGTCGGTAGCACGATGTTGTAATTAAGGAGTGATAGAAGAGAGGCTGCCGCCTGCGCTCTGCAATCAGCAGCCCCCCCGCCGTGCCCGTTGTCAGGCCTGGGCGAGGGCTAATCGACAGTGTTAGAGATCCAACCCCTGTGACGTTGTCCTTATTCCTGAGGCCCTCAGACTGTGAAACTGCTGTGTGTGAGCATATGTTTCTATGTGTGTGTCTGTGTTGACGCCAACTATCTTTGATTTCACGCCGCTACACAAGGATGTGTTGACCTGCGCGATTAAAACCTGACCTGAACTAGAAACAGAATTGTGCAATCTCATATACCCATACAATTCGATAAACACCAACAAAAACCAGTGTCTGAACTTGCTTAGAAAATGTGCGTAAGTGGACAACCTTTCTTCCCCAACCCATTCTGAGATAAGTCTTACGTTGCCAGGTTTGCTGGTTGTGTGTGTATCTGATCAAACCAGCGCGGATGTGTCGAGTCTTGTTTCTTTGGCATGCCTGTGCCCCTTGTGTGTGGGCGCAGTGGCTCATGTGTGGCTGTCGGCTTCTGTCTCCTCTCCTCCAGCTACGGCGTTCTGCTGTGGGAGCTGCTCACCGGCGAGGCACCATACCGAGGAATTGATGGACTCGCCGTGGCCTACGGAGTGGCAGTCAACAAGCTCACCTTGCCCATCCCCTCCACGTGCCCCGAACCCTTCGCCCAGCTCATGGCAGGTGGGGCAGAGGTGTGATTAAGTGAGGTTAACGGTGTGAACACACAGTGTGTGACTCCCAGCTCCAGGGAATGAGATTCTGGTTTGAGACTCTCCGTCTGGAGGATTGTCTGTCACACAGGGTGAAATCTTCCATCTTTATATTTGCAGGGTTTGGGATTTGTTTTGGAAAGTGCTTTATTGTCACTTGTCATGTGCAAATGAAGTAGTGTTTTACAACCACCACTCTTTTGTACGCAGCCTGGAGGAGGCACCGACATGAATGCGGGGGCCTGTTAGTAACCAATTGTTTAAGCAGTGACAATTTCAGCACTAAGAAGGATCTCACCGAGGCAGATGGATAGCACCATACACTTGATATTTGTGTATATTACAAAGTTTTATAGGCACCTTAAGCAGTAAAATAAAAGCCCAGAGACACACTGTCTCAAATCTGACTGAGATAACGTCGCTTATGTAACAGACCAAAGGTCAATAATCCTCATCTAGCTCTAATCAAAATCTAGTGGTTCATTTCATTCGGTAAGATTTTGAAAGAGGCACTCTAAACACCTGACTGATTACAAAGTTTTTGATGTTGATGTGTTAATGCACTAAAATCTGAATTACAAAAAGAATTTCACAAACCGAGATGGATCCTAAAAGCATGGGCCCAAAAGAAAGTGTCATCAGTGTCTCCCCATAGCCGTCCTTCAGTCTTGTCTGCTCAAATATCTCTGTGCTCAGAAAGTTTTCCAAGGTTGGTTCAAAAAAATCATGTGAAAACTAACTAAGACTGGCTGCTTTCACAGTTAACCTGCTGCTCACAAATGCCTTTTGTTTGAGTCGGGTCTAAGTGCAGGACCAAGACCTGAGTGTTCATTGGTGATATCCTGTATGTGAAGTGGGGCTTTATGAATGACTATGTAGAGGCAGACAGAGAAAAGCCCTCTAAACACACACACACACACCATTTACCTGACAAGTGGCTCAGCAAGCAAGGTATTGGTACGCTCAGCCAAGGCTTATCAGTTTCAATCCTGTGGTGGTTCAAGTACTTAGATGATACTTAAATGCTTGTTTATAGGCATATGGTGAGAGCCTTTAGAGTAGATTTTCATTTGACAGTTCCTCCTACCTGGTCTGGTATGATGAGATGAAATATTTTTCTACAGCTTACACTGACATAGAATTCCTCAGAGAGTTCTATGTAGTTTCACTCTCTCAAACCACATTGAAACTGAAACTGGTACAAAGGTCTGACACTGGATTGACACAAACCCACCAACAGTCGCCACAGACGTGGGCATCACAGTAACGGATCTGTCATCAGCTGTGTCATCACAACAAACCCGAGTGAACAAAAGCTCCTCATTTTTCACCTCTGAACAACGCTTTTAAGATGGTCCAGATGCTCCAAGAGTCAGGTCCAGATGGGATTCCAGCTGATGACCTTTGGTGCGACACAACAGGACTTATCTATGTCTGCCACTTGCCCGATATGTTCTGTTGACATTTAGTCGGCTTTCTTCAGCTGCTTTAGAGGGGCCCCAAGAAAGCAGGCACACAAAAAGGAACTTCAGTCAGCCTGGGATCTGAGACAACAGGCCTCAAAACAATGCACCAGCATTCGTCTGTTGACTGCGTCTCAGATGTTGCTGAGAACCAATCTCACAGCAGGAGCCCGCGCTGCTGTACATATGCCTGTACAGCCACTGTTTTTTCACTCGCAGCTCTCATTCTAATTGGACAAAGAAAATGTCAGTATTTCAAGACGGTATGCCGCTTTGAGAGATGCAAAAATTATAGATCATCATTCAGGT
>OMPJ01021203.1:0-15197 GCA_900312935.1 Carapus acus
CTGTTTAGCTATTAGCTGCCTGGTATTGTTTACTTTATTTAAGCAGTAGATCCACTAGGCAACTGCAGATCCACTGTCCACAAAGAAGTCCATCACCTGTGCCGTGTTTTGGACATTTCTGACCGTAGCTGTGAACTGCATGAGTTTGTCTTTGTTTTCCGTCCTCCTGTCTCAGTCAAAGGTTACATGTCCGTGTGACAACCCACCGCCTGCACAGGTGGTAGACGGAGGTTTTATTCTGGGTTGATTGTGGCACTTTTCCCTCCCTCACACAAGCACATATCTTTCTATCCCGAGCACGGTGCTGCAGGCTGTCAGCATACCGTCTTCATCAGCGCCCGCCGAGGCAGCCGAAGCCGTTTCTGCAGGGTGCCCGCTCCATCTCGCGGTGTACAGACACGTTTTCTCAGCCCCCGGGGCTCAGCCTCTGACGCGCATTCCAGCAGACAAAGCTAGCATTTTCATAGCCGCGCTACCTCCTGCGCTCCGGTGAGAACGTCGACTCATCAACGCCTCTCTGTCCTGCTCAAACCGTCGCAGATATTTGAGTCGGACTCCATCCAGCGACGCCGTGCAGTCCTGGTTCGCTCTCAAGGTATAAACTGACACAAACGTGACCCTTTTCCACTGTGTATCTGAGAGTCTCAGACAAACTCAAACACCGTGATCTTCTCCTCAAACTGTAGACAGACATGAGTTAATGAGGGGGAAGCCAGCGGGGGGAGAGAGAGAGAGAGGGGTGGAAGAGAAGAGGAGAAAAAAAATGCTTTGAAAAGGTGGGTAGGTCTCAGTGAAGTTTCCTTGGTATGACACCAGCATAAAGCCGTCTTGTTTTAGCCGGCAGCGTGGTGGAAGTTAAAGGAAAGAGAGAGTGGGAGGGGGAGTTGTGAAAAGAGGGGGAGAGAGAGAGAAAGAGGGAGACAGAGACAGAGAGAGAGAGAGCTTCTGACTGAGGATATTATTAGAGTCTCAGGGAGCTGCAGGTGAAAAGGTCCTCCTCGATTTACCAGCCAATTTCACCTTTTGGGCAAAGACGCAGAGGCTGAAAATGACACGGTGTGAGCCGTGTCCCGCTGACCGTCGTCTGGCCTCCGTGTTCCTGCGTGAACCAGAGTCAGCTGGCGCTGATTTGGGGTTTCTTTTGTTTTGTTTTTGGGCCTGTATCCCGAGATCAGCGACACATTATCTGTCAGAATGCTCCGTCGTCCTCATCTGTGCGAGGCAGCAAATATCGGAGAGCACAGACTGTGATTGTATCCATTCAGTTTCTGATATTCCCGCACTTTCGCTCAGCCCTTCCCTTCTTACTCCGCCCCTTTAATTTGAATATAATGTTTCAGATGGTCCATTACTAAAGGCAAAAGGGGCGGTCCTGCCTGAGTTTTGTGTTGGGGGGATCCCAGGGCAGGCCGAGGCTCTGTCCTACCTCGGGAGGACCACGGAGGTCCGTCCCTCAGTTCCACCTGAGGTCTGATGGTAGCAAAGTGTCCTGTTTGCACAGCCCAGAGGGCAAAGTCACACCAGCTCATCAGATGCGCTCCTTTAAAACCTGTACACACTCATTTGGCCGCCTTAATGGATTGGCTGCTATTGACGTTTTCTCGGCACCTCCGTGTGAGGGTCGCAGCCTGGCCAAACGGCCACATCTGGAACATATGAGCCCAGGAGAGGGAACTCTGCAGGAACTCACAAAGAGGTCCTCAGTTCGCGCTCCAAAGTAAAGTAGCTGGTTCCTCTCCACAAGCTGCGAGAAAAGTAATATAAATAAAAAAATAGACGGCTCATCCCGGATGATAGCATCTATACCAAAGCACAGTTTGCTGATTTTGCTTTCATCCTGCCCTGTCAGACGTTTGTCTATTATTTTATCAATCTCTCGTACCTCTTCTTCCTCCCTGGGAATTCCGAGCGGGTCGGAATGTGAGGATGCTCATTAACAATTCTGCTGTTGGAGAGGTGGACAGAGCTAGCGGGGCTTTGGAGGGATACGTTTGCTTTCGTCTCCAACTTGTCTGAGGACTGCAGACACGTCCGGCTCCCGTGTTGTTTTGAACTTTGGGCAGGGCCTCGTCCTCCTCGCCTTCATCTTGGGACACGTGTTCCCCATTCAAGGTGCTGTTCAGAGTGAAGACGAGGGGGCCAGATGTAGGCCAGGTCCTTGCTTGGGATAATGACTTCAGTATGGGCATGAGAACAAGACAGAGAGGGGAAAAAAGCGGAGACTGGAGGTAAAGGTGGGAGGGATTAGCATCAAACACCTAGAGCGTGTGATAGCCATAAAAATAAAGGCATACATGGAACAAATTATTCCTCTGTCCATGTGGTGCGATTCGCCAGTAGCGACAGGTTCATCTTCACTCCAGCGTCATCTATCTATCTTTTTTTTTAGAACAGCGGGCCACATGCTAATTTTGAAAGATTTTAGCTGTGATCGAACACAGCTCAGACAGCTGTTGGAATGAAATGCTGGACCCTCTCGGCTTAGGGCTCCTTTGCCCCCTACAGAAACAGATTTGTGCTATACATTAAACAGTCTGCCATTGTATTGCATGTAGCAGGGAGGTACCGCAGCGCTTAATGCTGAAGTGAGCCTCTGTTTAAATGTTGCCACTGGGGTTTAGGGACTTGTTGCAGTCACCGTTTGTGTCAGTTTTATGCGCTTAGACTGCGTAGAGCGTCAATATGATTGAATATGAAGCATAACTTGACATGCTGTGCGAACAAATGGCTCGGTGGTTCAATATAATTGAGGCATATCGAGTTGTTCTCACCACGCCAATATTTCAACGAAGAAGCACAACAATTACGTATTTCCCAAGAGTCTTTGTGATAAGCACTGTCGATATCAGATTGCGTATTGTGTGAATTTGTGGAGGACTGTTTGGCAATTTCATTATTCACCATGTTGTTATTCATTATGGTTCTGTTATGGGTTTTTGTCTGTCTGTTCATCCATCACTCCATCTATTTACAGTCTCTCTACCTTGATATTTTGTGGCGGGGTGTCTGTTGTGAGTGTTTTTGATACATGGAGCGTCTAAAACGTATATTTTCCATGTCTCTGATTCTTCAGCGAAAAAGTCTGGACTTAGCATCTGTGTATCTGGGCCGATTTGAGGTTTTAACAGTTCATGTGGGTCACTTACAAAGTGCTTAACATTGGCACAGTTTCTGCCTCTCCCGTGCGCCTGATCGCACAGTGCGTGACGATGCGCTAAAATAGTTTTGCACTGCAAAGATTGTTATTGCTTCATCGCGCATGATCACAGAGTCCTCAAAATCACCTGGGTCCTCAATATCACGGATCACCAGATCAATAAAGCACTTTCCTACCTAATTCGTGCTTTCTTTCCTCCCCTCTACACAGCAGAGCCGGTGGACGTGCTGAAAGTATTAGAATTTCAAAATTACCCCGAAGGAGTGACGAAAACCTCAGGATTTTGCACAAACCGAAGAGCATCGCAGCCAGATACAGCCTACCGAGTCGCCAAGCAGGCCCAGATCAGTGCCCCCACCACGCAGGTGTTCCCAGGTAAGACGGATGTCTCTGTCTCTCGTCTCTATTGTTGCACTCAGTGCACACAGAAGGACACTCGGCAGCTGCACCGTGCCGCACTCTCTTCAAAGCCTCTGCCGACATCGCCGCCCACACTTTTGCAAATTTATTCCAGCATGCTCGCTCCAATCTATCCTCTTTCTGTGCTCTACCCTACTTTGTTTGGACAGGTGGTGTCTTCCCTGAGGACTTCTCCATCCTGACCACGGTGCGCCCAAAATCCGGCACCCAGTCCTTCCTGCTGTCCGTGTACAGTGGACAGGGAACCAAGCAGCTGGGGGTGGAACTGGGACGCTCCCCCGTGTTCCTGTATGAGGACCAGAACGGCAAACCATCTCCGGAGGAGTACCCTCTCTTCAGCACACTCAACTTAGCTGACGGGAAGTGAGTACAAACCTGAGATAGGCAGACGCACACACACACATTCACTAAGCATCTCTATCTCAGCCAAAGCCAAAGCAGAGGGAGGAGACCAGCCTAGACAGTTTGTCCTAGTGGTAGTGTTTGGTACAACTAGCTGGAACATGCTAGCTCAGGAATTTAGGGGTCACCACTCAGGATGGAAAGCCTCTGCCAATGCTGAAACCGGTGCTTTTGACACTTAAACTGCTCAAACGCTCTTCGTCAGGATTCTGTCTGCACGTTTCCAGGCCCTCCTTGCAGTGGATGGAGCACGTTGGAGAGCCCGGAGGACACGTTGGCGTTAGATATGCCAGCATATACTTTTATTGGCCCCTTAATGGCAGGCTTCAGGTTGATTAATGGAATGCATCTTGCCTTATGCAATGCTGGGTTATGTAAGGTGGATTGATTACTGCATAGTTGCAGCTCCCAGTGGGTTTGAAAAAACATGAACAAAACACGTGCTGTGTTTACTTGAAGATTTAGTATCATTACAGCAGATCTCTTGAACTAATCTGTATCCTGTTCATCTGCAAAAATGTTTGGATGTGGACTCATCTGAGTGGCACTAGATTATTGTTGGAACCCTCCAACTCTCTCAGGTTTCTACTGTCCTCTCCATTTGATATTGAGCACAAATCCATCGACTTGTAGCACCGCAGGTGCTCATCACAGGATTAACCGTCTCCTTCGGGGTCCATGGGCATTGAGAGGGGGAGACACTGGATTATTGGGGCGCAGCACAGACTGCTATGGGCAACCTGACCTCATCCATGAACTCACCACCTCTGTTATTTTAGAGAGTGGGCAAGGGAAGGTGGGGAAAAGGGCCGTCCTAACCCCCCTCAGATTACCTCACCCACCCAGAAACTGCTCCAAGATTCTTTTAGCTTGTTAGCACAGGCCTGACTATCTGCTCCTGGGTTCATAAATCCTAGAATATTCCCTCCTTGACATCAGCCCATTGCTACAGTCACAGGGACAACGTTTCACTGAATAAACCTGATAGTGTCTCATAATGATGTTTGAATATCTTTGTCAAACACGTTTGAGAGATTTGTCATCTCAGACGCTATTAAAAGGCCCTCAAAGACGTCCCAGTACACTTGGCTGACTTTTGACACGTGCTGCTTGGAAATCTGGGAACAAAGACCCAGAGCTTTTTCCTTTTTTTTGCACCGGTGCCAGATTTGCATTTGCAAGGCATTTTTGCAGTCCCCTCTCTGAGCAGCAGCGCTCTCGCTCCTTTGAGGATTTTGAACACTTCATGGTTTGGATGCACTCCAGCTCCAGGCGTTGTGTAAGTCTTCACAGATGATAGCTCAGGCGTGGCGTGGTTGCTGCGGGTGCATTGTTGTTAATAAGAACAGTGCTACAGGACAGAGGAAAGCCGCAGAATGATATTTCTGAGGTGACAGAGCATCATTACCTCCTCCAAGGAATGTAGGCAGACTCGCGGCAAGCCATAACGCTGTGTACACTCTCACACCTCCACGCTCAGAGATCTCCTTTTAGCCGCACCACTGCCACAAAGGTTTCAGAGATGGCTCACGCCACTTCCTGTCTGCGTTTCGTTCGTTACCATTTACAGTAAGCGTAATCCTTCCTGCTGTGCTGAGTGTTTGCAGGTTTATTTCCCCGTCTTAACTCAATTACTCGCCCCGGAATACCTCCATGTGATCCAGCTGCCTCTAAGTGGATCAGATATTTTTTGCCTGATGTCATCCGTGCCCTGTGATCCGGCGATGGGGAGAAATGCAATTAGATATAGCTGCTCAGCTTTTATAAGAAATCTTTGCACACATGGTCTCACATTGCCATCTTGAACCCGAGCTGTGCCGGGTCATCCCTCATTCCGTAACACTGTTTTTGACTGTGTGACCACCACTATGGGTGAAGTGGGCCTTCCCAGGTCCCGACACACACTTTCCACAATGTTCACCGTGTCTGTCATGTCGAGTAACCCAGAAGGAGGATTAAGTTTGGAGTTTAATGAGTGTAATCCTGTGTTAAACAGGGCCAGAGTGAGGGGGCAAGAATGTGGTCCACTGCTGCCTGGTATGCAATAGCCTTTAAGTGCAGTGGCAAATGTTCCAGAGGTGAGGGAGGTGTCAGACTCACGTGTGACCTCGGTTAACCCTTTGCATCTCAGGGTGCTGTTGATCGAAACCTACGGTATGATATGTATATCAGATTCGTGTTGGGTAGCATCCATGATTGACCACGATTGGTTTGTTGTGTTGCATTATGGACAGATTGTGATTGCATTGGCACTGTTGTGGGTCCATAGGCAATGGAATGTTGAAGGGTCCGACAGAGAAAACATAATCGAAAAGCACATCTTCTTGTTTCATCATCTAGGAGCCAATTAGCTTAAATCTTGAATTTCCCTGGTCAAAGCCTTGAAAAAGGACATGCCATAAAAAAAGAAATATGCTTCACCTGTCCCTCTTTTGCCTTCGACCAGGTGGCACCGTGTGGCCATCAGCGTGGAGAAGAAGACGGTCACCATCATCGTAGACTGTAAGACCAAGATTGTCAAGCCTCTCCCCAGGAGCGACCAGGCCTCCATCGACACCAGTGGAAATACTGTATTTGGCACCAGGACCCAGGATGGGGAGGTTTTCCAGGTAAGGCTGGAAGTCACAACCAGCAAGCCTTGATATTGAGGCGCTAATGAGATGTTTGCACCATGTTGTTGGGTAAGCCTTGACAGGGATTTGAAGTGATAAGGAATTAAGCATCTTTATCATTCTTCTTCAATTTGCTGGTTATGGTACTGAATGGGTTTCGACACTGGAGATAATGGTTTCACGACTGAGACTGGTTCTACTGTGCTGGCTAGAAAGATACATCCATACATCCACAACTCCTGCATCTAATCTTGCAACACTATCTGTCTTTGATGCCTCCAAAAAGGCATGTGGAGATAATACAAAACAGTCAATACGTGATTTTATGTAGGTCCTGACGTGCATACGGCACACAGCACATGTCTGAGTAGTTTTGGGTATCTAGCAGACATCTTCAGATCCTATCACTGACCAAGATGACAAATGGAGGCATTTTCCAGTCATTTGTTTTGGTGGCAGCAATTCCCCTTTGTTCTTAGTGGGAACGTTCTAGACAATCTGGAGGCTTTCTGGAGTTGAGTGGAACCGAGAAAAAGAAATGGACAACATCGTGACTGCACATCCTGTATGAGCATGTGACCAAAACAGTTCTTGAATCGTAGTGTTTGGTGAGGGCAGCTACTGGACAATGGTGTAGTTTGTTTGCTGTATCTCCTCTGGTCATAGTTACTGGGACAATAGAAAAGAACTGATTCATTGGCTGCTTGCTGTCTTAATATTTGCTGCTGCCAACAGTGATTCCAGCTGAAATGCGAGCTGAGCCGTTACTGTCCGTGTGTTCCCTGAGCTGGTCCTCCTTTCTGTATGCGATAATTGCTCGCTCGTACACACGCAGGTTTTACGGTGCACCTCTTGGACTTTGCGGCACCTTTGTCAAAGCTTCACTTTACCTTGTAATTATAGACACTTACTGGCACAGGACCCCCGTTTATCCTGGTCAAGAGCTTGCTGTCAGAGAGGAGCTTTACGCGTTAGGGGATCTCTGAAGACAGGTTAGACATCTTGGAATGCTGCCTTGCAGATGGTTTGCACCATCTTGAAATGCTGGCAGAGTAAAGTATGAGCCTGGGGTACATTTATTAAATATTTCAAGTGAAATAGAAATGTTATGTGGAATAATTGGTCCATCTCCGATCAATTTGTCTTCCTTAAGTAATAAGTGCCTGATGGAATTGGTCTTGCCCACATGCTTTGAGACTTAAAGTCATAGAAGCGCATCAAGGCGAGGAAAAGGAGCCAAAGCTAATGGAGTTATATTGAATTGGCTCCCGTCCTGTTCCAGTCCTCAGAATGGTGTGATAGGTAGGGCTGGATGTAATAAATTAGTGGGATCGCTTTCTGCCGTCTGGCCCCACAAGGCCTTCATGAAAAAATGTCAGGCCTTAAGTAGCAAAGTCAATAATAATGCAATGGAAGCTTTCCTACTCATTAGCCTGTGTTACACACCGACACTTAAAGCTGAATTATGTGTTTGACCACCAGACTGAGAGACACATTTACCTATTTGTCCCACTAAAGTAAATGGGCAGTGAACACTGGGTAAGGAAAATGTACTATTTTGTGTTTACTTTGTCAAGCTACATAAAGAGTGATGTCTTACCTTCACTGAATTTGCTACAGCTACAATGTTGGAGGTTTAGCCTGTGCTAGGTCCAAGTTTGCTTCTCCTGGGTGTCTCATTTGGCCGGGACGGAATACTGTGCCGACTATGACCACTGACACTGCCGCAGGGGGGTCACGCTTTTGTAAATATTGTTGGACAATGGCCGAATTGTCAGGAGAGACCGAGACTCACAAACCTCTGTGGTGGGATGTAAAGGTCAAAGAAAGGCTATATGGGGGTTATGTTTACTGGTGAGAGTTCAGGTTTGTTTGTGGCCGGCGTGAACGACTGCTCATTATTCCCATGGCAGGATTTGATTTACAGCCACTTCTGCCTTTGTTTTAGACCGGCTTTAACCAGCATGCCCAGTGGTTGCCATGGTGACCCTGTCTATCGTGCATACCTGAGGTTGTTTTATGTACAGGCTGTATCATGTTGATTCCGCTCTTATAGTAATTATTTTTTTGCTGGAGTTGCACAGGCGTGGTTGCAGTAGTTGCAATTTCCGGTCGATAAGCGGGAAGCTGCGTCGACGATACAGGGGATCCGCTCGATGGCTGAAGAGCTCCATGAGCAGGCTTTCACTCCTATCTTCTGTCGGGTTTGACTGGGGAGTATGAGAAGGCATCGAAGCCGATCTCTAGAATTAAACATAGTGTGTCCAGTCAGAGGCTGACGAGTGGAACGGGCTGAAAATAGGAGCCATGAGCCCGCAAACAGGGTCTTCTCTGTGAGGTTTCTGGAACAGCTCTCCTGTCTGTTCTCTGTTCCACGCCTGCCTTGACATCCTCAGTCTATTGCATGCTGGGATATATATTTATACATATATATGTATATCTATATGGTGAGGGAGTACCTCAGGATTGTGTATTTAAGCTGAGCGCAAAAAAAAAAAAAAAAAAAGGGAAAAAACACATGTCAGTGTCACTTCTGTTAGAAGGCGTGAGAGGTTCCTTCCCTGGTCCTTAGTGGTCGCAGGTCGCACGCTTCTCACTCCCCTCGACACATTCATACCATATTATGCCCACATGCAACCAGCAGCTCCTCCCAAATTCTTTAACTTTTGTTTTTATAAACTGGTTTCCATTTTCATAAGTGCTTATTCATGCCATACCTGCTTCAGGTTAGAGAAGACCACCGCTGCAGAGGGATCTGGCGTGGATGAATGGGAGCCTTTCATTGCCCCATCAGGCCTTCCTGGTTTCCTCGTCTCCTCCCTTCCCTAAATATTCCCCTCTCCCCTCCACCACTGCCACCTCCCCTCCTCCCAGGCCTAAGCCATAAGACTGTCTATTCATGCCTGGCTTACACTACCTGTCCGAACGCAGGCCGCTCATATGCATACCTCGCTATGCCCTCTATTCCTGGAAGACAAACACCCATGAGTGCTCGGGTTTGTCCCTGACCTGGCGGTTCCTGTGGTGTCTCTAAGGCAATAAAAGCTGAAATGATTCCTGTGCAGAAGGTGAATGGTCTAAATTAAGTGAGGTACAGTTTGAAACAATGACAAGGGTATGCAGAGAGCACAGAGTTCCAAAGTTCAACCACACCTGCCTCTGTCTTTGTTTTGGACCTCGTTTGGGTGTTAGCTTGTTTGTTGCAGTAGCTCCCTGTGTTTTTTTCTAGTGGGGAGCCACCTCATAGAGACTTTACAGTTCAGTATCGACAACGGGCGTATTGGGCTGTGTAATAACAGCCAACTTGTTGCCGGGGGCAGGGTTACGTCAAAGGACCGTGTGGTGACAAGTTTATGATGGCCAATTATGTCTCTGTCCGTCATCATACTGTGCAAAAAGAATAACACAAGAAATGAACAAGGTCGTACACGTGTTCAACCTTTGACCTTTATAATATGTATCTAAATCCCTGCTGTTGACTGAGGGTCGAGACGGATTTCCAGGTGAAGGTACGACTTGATGTGATGTTGGTAGTTTTGAAACTCGTGTGAAACTGAACAAGACGAACACCAAGAGTGACTTGTAGGCAGTCATTCTTTAGTTTTATATCTCCACAGCTGTGATAAATGTCATCACAAATATAGGATTTGAAAAGATAACCTATCAGTTTTGGGCATTCCTCATCATGTCATCAGTCTTGACGCGTATGAAGTGGGTAGGTAGCCAAGATTTGGGCTGAAATTGATAGCGGCTGCCGTGAGAAGCAGACCTGATCCCAGCAGAAACCCTCTTCGCAGTGGAGTTGGACCTTGTTTTCCTCCCTCTGCCTCTCTCCTCTCTCATGGAGCTGTTCAACTTGGGTCATTATCTACTGCGGGTCCCCGGAGCTGTGCTGGGCCGCGCTGTCGCGAGGAGCCCCGTGTTTCTGTCTCCTGTGTTCTGCCACAGGTTTGCCGGAGGCTTTTATCTCAGAAATCCACAATGAGGGACGCAGCCACAGCCGCAGCCGCAGCATAACTCTCCCCAGGTGTTCCCCTGGCACAAAACATTTCTTACCATCCCAGCTGCTCTCTCTAAATCCCCCCGCCTGTCTGTCTGCGGGCCTTCCTGGGTTGACATCAGTTCCGTAGTTGCCCTCGCTTGGCATCTTGTGCTGGCTTTTATTGGTGAGATCATTTTAAATAACGAATAGCACGACAGCTAGCCAGTAGAAAAAGAAAAAAAGAAAAGAGAAGCATTCATGTTATTGCTTCAGGTGTCTGCCAGACACAGAAATTTAGATTCGGTTGGTAGGTTGCGTTTCGAGGGATCCAGCTGATTGACGGCAACCGTGCCAAATTCAAACCTTTGCATCATCTGTTACTGATCAGAGTGTTTCTTCTGCTTTTTTTCCCACGTGCACACAGGTTGATTTGATCCTGGCGTGTCCCGTCACGTTCATCCAGCCCTCTGAAGAATAAGGTCGTAGTTGCCATATTCCAAAAATAGCCTTTCATATCCGAGTCCAGCAATGGGACACAACGTCTCCTCTGCCTGTTTGTGCGCAGACGGGTGTCTCTCAGACATGGACTAATTAGGGCCGACCATAGCGGGGGTCAAGCATCCGCTGTTAGTCTTGGGGCGACACATGAGGTAATTCGGTGTCGGCTTCACTCAGGCTGAGGCTTGATCTCTGTTTTGTTTGTCCAGTCTGCTGCCTGATGTGGCTGCATGGGTAATGCCCTTATTGCTAGCCAGGGATCACAGCGCTCAGGGTGCAACACTTTGCAGGAAGCTCAGGTATGACTTACCCTGGTAATCTGGCAACAGGTAATGATTTTGTGGAATTGCTCTGCCTGTGCTCGTACGTTTGGAATCGTGTCCGGCCGTGGCACACTGGTAGTCTGTCAGATGGCCCCCTGCTGAGCCTCTGCGTTTGCACCGTAGGGAAAGAAAAACCTCTAACACTATTGAGGGAGTGTTACAGGGAGGCATTGTAACTGTAGCAACACTGTCTGCGCATTGTTATTGTTGCTTTTGGGTGTTTTTGGTTCAACACATGATCTCAACACACTCACACACACACGTGCAGACATAGACACATAAACAGATGTACAGTATATGGCAGGGGAGGCAGGAGAGGCCGTGCCTCACCTGTCATCATGGCAAGAAATAAATACAGACCGAAGACGTATGTCCTCTACAGAGGACAAATATGAATTGCTGGGTCTTAAGAGGATATATACTGTAGACCTGTACACCTGTACATAGCGGTACTATACTATATACACTGTATGACCGGTAATGAATGTCCCGGTCAAGGCAGTTGGCCGCCCACCTGCAGCCTGCCCTGTCCGAGGTTTCTTCCCTTTTATGGAAGTTTGTCCTTGCCACTGTTGATAATGGGGGATATGTTGTGTCTCTGTGTGTCCATCCCATACACCTTGACTGTTTACATGTTGAGGAGCACTACCTGCTCCATGTTGTACAGCACCTTGAGAACTTCTGTAATGATTTGGCGCTATACAAATTACATTTACTTCACTTGACTTGACTATATACACATATGCAAATTTATGTTTATGCACACATATAATCATGGGGTGAGGATAACAATCTGTCTGCTCACTGATTGAATCCAATGTCTGCCTGGTCACTATATTTCGGTAGATGAGCAGCATTCCAAAAACCTGTTACTTTATCTTGTATATTGTCACGTGGTTGCAACTTTCTCGTTTCTGCTTGAATATATGTCAGTTGTCAATTAGAATTAGAATCTCTGTGCATCCTCAGCAGTCACACAGGCGCTGTGGTGATAGATGGTTTGGAGAGAGACTTTGAAGGTCCCCCGCTTGCTTCCCCTCGGGACAAGCCGCAGCACATGGCTGTTTGCACTGCACTGGATGTCAAGGATCCATAGATCTGCTGTGTTTGCAAAGGGAAAACGCACTTCAACTCACATTCTCCCGACAAGTTGCAGCCTGACTTTTCTCCCTCCCGTTTCTCTGCGGCTTGCCTCGGCTCCTCCGCAGCTCCCGGGATCCCTGCTGAGATCACCTCCAGGCTCAGGCGCCCCTCTGTGCTCCGGCCTGCCAAAATGATCCAAAGACATCCTCCTTTATCCTCTTTCCAAGATCTCTCCCCCACTGTCTTGTCCTTACTTTGGCTCAAAAATGGCCTTCAGGAAGTCGGTTGTAGCAAAACTCAGACGCCTCAGCCAGAAATTGCGCCCCCCTGCTGGGCGCCTGTGTGCTTTGGCCCTCTGACTTAAAATATGGCGAGACAGGAGCAGGAACAATGTCAGCCATTGTGGTGTCCCATCCCTACCAGTGTCAACACTGTGGTTTGAGGAAACTTCTTCAATCCATGTTTAAGGTTTAAAAGTCGACTGCTTCCCTGTGTTGGTGCCGTCGGGCCTCCTATTGTTATATTTTTACACATCGCTGCTGCTGCCTGTGTTTTTATTGTGGTCTGTGCTCCTGCAGCCAACACTTGTTTCTTATTTTCCCGTGGAACACATGTACAGACGCGCACGTTTGACTGTTTCATACATTCACCTTTGACATGCTTTCGTCCAAACCAGCTCTCCTGTTCTTTTTTTTATTTAGTTTTTTTTGCCTATTCGCATGAGCTGAATGTGAGAAGATGCAGCTCACACTTTGGACTCGTAGGTTAGCCTACATTCTGGCTGAAGATGCTGCGACTTGGTCATATTTTTGATTTTCTAGTGGAGCTCGGAGTCCAACTTATGGCCCCCACAAGTGGTTTGAGCATCTATGTTATTTGCATTTCGTCACAAGTCACAATACCACCTCCCAAAGTGGGTTTGCATCAAACATGCCCACCGTGGGAATTATTTGCGGCCGTCTAGCAGGGAGGCAAGGAAATGAATGTTTTGGGGGTTGTGGATGGGTGGTAAACATTCTTTTTACATCTGGTATTTGGCTTTTTCGATTAGAATGATGCCTCCACAGCCTCTCACTGAGCTTTGTTTTACATTAGCAAATGCGTCTCACATCCTTCCCGGTTGGATGTCTCTTCTGCATCGTGCTCTTGTTTTAATGATGCAGATGTGAAACCCCCAGAGCCGACAATAATTTTTGAATTTAACAAAAGAATTTTCTTCCAACAAGCATTGTGTGGATGTGCGCCAAGCTGTTTAATCATACTGGCGGATGTGATGGTGGGGAAGGAGGGGGGGCGGATTTTATTCTCCCAGACTCCATAAGTGTATAGCAGCTCAGACTAGTCATCATATATTTTTCACCTCTTCCCTCAGATTGAGCGAGTGGCTGGGCAAGATGGAACATGATTTTTGGGGCTTTAGGTTTTTGCTGCTTTTCCCTGTTTCTCATCCCAGATACTGTGCATGCAAGTCAACTAGAATAATTATGATTTTGTTGACTTAGCCAAGGTTTCAGACATTGTCCATGAAACTGACATCTTGGTGTCTCTGTCCACAGGGTGACATCCAGCAGCTCCTGGTCGTGGCCGACCCGACGGCCGCGTACGACTACTGTGAACACTACAGCCCAGACTGTGACACCCCCCACGGCGAATCGCTGCAGGCCCAGGAGCCAGAGGACGAGGTCAGCCAGAGAGGGAGGGCGCGGGGGGACTCCACAAGCCGCAAATCGGGGGCGTTTCGATTTCAATTTTGATTTGAAGAGAAGGCTGAGAAATCTGCAGCGTTTGGCTCAGCGATTAGCATCGCCTGTGTTGACATGTTAAAGCAAAGCATTCGTCGTAATTCAATGAAAGTCATATAGCATCTGACTGATGACTGCGAGATGTGTCGGCTAGTGTTTCCGCACCGCTGCCAGATTACATTGACGTGGTTGTTTTTACTAGACATCTTTATCTTTATTACATCGTCGGATCTTGTAATGAGAGCTGTCCTTTCTATTGTCCTCGTAGCTTATACATCGTAAATCTGTGTGTGCCTGTACAGTATGTCGCCCATCTTACAGATTTACACAGTTTGCAGGCGCTGCCGTGCCGAGCAAAAGTCATCAGAGGGACCAGCTTAGATTCTGACATTTTCAATTGCAGACGTGCAGACATGACAAAAGCCGTCGATATTGTATTCTTGTCAGAAATCGCACAATAGGAGAGTAAAGCAGCAACTTTTTCAAAGGCCTGGAGGCCTGAAGGCCATTTTTATGTAGCCGCGTGTATTTCTCCAGTTTTTCTTTATAGTGCGCACTACTTAATAGGAGTTCAGAATCCTTGTGGGCAACATGTATGAGGTTGAATTTAGACTCCAGCACCAGCCAGCCATGTTCAGATGGAGTCCAGGCCGATCAGTGTGGTGGGAGGAAGACTCAGCGGTTTTCCTCAGTTTGGACTCAGCATCCAATTTGTAGTTCAGACTGATAAAGTTTTACGGCCACATCAGGGTTTCGCCCTGGCCTGCATCTTCGATAAGGAATGTTCTGGTTGTGGTGGGAAGCAGCATTAACGAGGAGCAAAAGAGTATGCAGGCACAACACGCTTGTAGTCAGTCAGGCCCCTTTAATCTCGTATGCTTTGCACGTCCTGAGGGATGTAATTTTGCTCATTGCAGTGAGAAAGTTCCAGGACAAGGTCCTCGTAAAATTGGGATGGCTTTTTTTTTTTTTTTTTTT